>JAEQBH010009815.1:0-67060 GCA_016808115.1 Tetrastigma voinierianum
CTCTTTTCTCAATTTCACTTTCAATACTTATTTTCTTTGAACAATTTATCCTAAATTACTCTCAAACCTACTCTAATATGGGTTATTATCCATACACAACCCAATCATGATGATTAGTTAGGGTTTGTTCTAAACCCTAACTCATTTACTTACTATTAACCATGAATTCATCCTTAAAGGGAGGATTACATACCTTTAACTCTTTAAGGTTTTATTCACCTTACTTTCCATGATTATTGGTTTGAATGAAACTCTTAAAAACCACAGGTTTGGAGACAACTAATAATCATACAAACTCCATATGATCTATACCAAGATTAGTTCCATACCTCTTTTTGATCTTAGCTTCTCTTCTTCTCCTCTTCTTCTTCTCTTCCTCTTACTCTTCTTCTCTCTTTTCCTCTTCTCTCTCTCTCTCTACGGTTTCTTCCTCCCCCAAATGAGACCAATTTTGGTCTTTAAAATCCCATGTTGCTAAGGCCTTGTTTGTAGAAGTAAAAATCCATTTTGCTTTAAGTTTCTATAATTGCATTTTAATTTTATTTCTCTCCTATTTCTACTCCATCTTTTCTGTTGCCTTTAACCCCATAACTCCCTCTGTTACATTTCATTTTCAAGCATTTTAAACATTAACTAATCTTTCAACATGACCCAATAGGTCCTCGAATGGTAAATTACATATTTACCCTTGGCTTCAATTAATTCCGTGTCTCGCTTATTTCGAAATTTTCCATTTAACACAATATACCTAAAATGAGTCAGAAAGCGCTGGGGTATATTTCGAGATATTACGGTTCCTAGGCCTCTTTGCCATGACAGACCCGATACGAGTGTCTCGACCTAGTGCATGCCTAAGCACGGTGCTTCGGCATAGTGCCGTGACCTGCCTAAGAAGGGTGCATTGGCCAGTGCCATACTTATACATGGTGCCTCGGCCTAGTGCCATAACATAACTAAATAAGGTGCCTCGACCTAGTGCTTGCCTGGGCGCATGATTGCTTCAGCCTAGTGCTTTCTAGACATGATGCCGACTGAGTGTCATGCCCCAGCCACGGTGCCTGGACATAATGCAATAACATGCATAGACAAGGTGCCTTCGCCTAATGCATGTCTAGACGGCGGCCAGGCCCTAGTGCATGAATGAATCACGGTTGCCTCGGCCTGGTACAATGCCTAGACCGGTGCCTGGTGCCTCGACATGCCAAGACAAGGTACCTCGGTCTAGTGCTTTCTTAGACCACAGGGTGCCTCGGCACAGTGCAGTGCATGCAAGACAATATGCCTCGGCCTAGTGCAAGTCTAGAAATGGTGCCGCAACCTAGTGTCATGCCTACAAACGGTGCCTCGGCCTAGTTCATGACATACCTATATGGGTTCTTCGGCCTATTAACTTTGCTTACACAGGTGCTTATTTAGTGCTTGCCTAGACACGGTGCCTCTGCCTAGTGCCATGACATGCCTAGACAAGGTGCCTTGATCTAGTGCATGCCTAGACACGGTTACTCGGCTTAGTGCATGCCTAGACACGGTGCCTCGGCATAATACCAACACATGCCTAGGCAAGATGCCTCGGCCTAGTGCATGCCTAGACACGGTGCCTCAACCTATTTCCATGACATGCCTAGGCAAGGTTCCTGGCTGAGTGCATGTTTGTCAATATCTGTGCAGTTTCTGAGAATGACCTTTGGGAGGTACCTACCACTGGCGGATTCCATGCGAACCTATGTGTGGTCTCTGTTTGATGCGCGCGCGTAAGTATTACTAGATGGGTTCTTGACTATCCTTGCACAAACATGGTGCTTGACCTAGTGCGCGACCGCGATTTTCGGCAGTGCCATGACGTACTAGACATGGCGCCTCGGCTAGTGCCCGCCTAGCCTGGTGCCTCGGTCTAGTGCAATGACATGCCTAGATTAAGTTTCGCTAGTGTGAAACGCGGTATTTCGGCATGGTACGTCGCACCAGGTAGCGATTCACCTCGACTAGTACCATACATATACGGTACGCCGACTGGTGCCATAACATGCCTTGACAAGGTGCCTCAGCCTAGTGCCATGTCTAGAAACGGTGTCTCAGCCAAGTGCCATGACATACATAGATAAGGTTCTTCGACCTTGTGCTTGCCTAGACATGGTGCTTGTTTGAGTGCTTGCTGGAACACGGTTCCTCGGCCTAGTTCCATGACATGCTTAGACAAAGTGCCTTGACCTAGTGCATGCCTAGACACGGTGACTCGGCTTAGTGCAAGCCTAGACACAGTGCCTTAGCCTAGTTCCATGACAAGCCTAGACAAGGTGCCTTAGCCATGTGCATGCCTAGATATGTTGACTCGACCTAGTGCAAGCCTAAACATGATGCCTCTGCTTTGTGCCACGACATGCTTAGACAAGGTGCCTTCGTCTAACCCATGCCTAGACACGGTGCCTCCACCTAGTGACATGACATGCCTAGGAATGATGCCTCGGCCTAGTGCATACCTAGACACGGTGCCTCGACCTAGTGTCATTACATGCCTGGACAAGGTGCCTCGGTCTAGTGCTTTCCTAGACACGGTGCCTCGGCCTAGTGCCATGACATGCATGGACAAGGTGCCTCAGCCCAGTGTCATGCCTAGAAACACTACATCGGCCTAGTGCCATGACATACATATATAAGGTTCTTCGGCCTAGTGCTTGCCTAGACATGGTGCTTCAGGCTAGTGCTTGCCTAGACACGGTTCCTCGGCCTAGTTCCATGACATGTTTCGACAAGGTGCCTTGGCCTAGTGCATGCCTAGACACAGTGACTCGGCCTAGTGCATGCCTAGACCCGGTGCCTTAGCCTAGTGCCATGACATGCTAAGACAAGGTGCCTCGGCCTAGTGCATGCCTAGATATGTTGACTCGTCCTAGTGCATGCCTAGACACGATGCCTCGGCCTTGTGCCATGACATGCCTAGACAAGGTGCCTTAAGCTAGCAGCAGCCCTCGCCGGCCTGAATTGCCAGCACAAACCTAGGAAGTGCCTCAGGCCTAATGCTTGCCTGAACCTAGGCCTAATGCTTGCTAGACACGATTGCCTCGGCTAGTGCCATGACATACCTAGCGAAGCCTCGACCTAGTGCATGCCTAGAGACAGTGCCTCGATCAAATGCCATGACATGCCTGGACAATGTGCCTCGATCTATTGCTTTCCTAGACACGGTGCCTCAGCCTAGTGCCATGACATGCCTAAACAAGGTGCCTCAGTCTAGTGTCATGCTAGAAACGGTGCCTCGGCCTAGTACCACGACATACATAGATAAGGTTCTTAGGCCTAGTGCTTGCCTAGACATGGTGCTTCAGGCTAGTGCTTACCAAGACACGGTTCCTCGGCCAAGTTCCATGACAAGATTAGACAAGGTGCCTCTAGTGACACGACCTACTGCATGCCTAGACACGATGCCTCGACCTAATGCCAACACATGTCTAGGCGAGATGCGCCTTCTTGCTAGACACGGTGACTCGAGGCCCTAGTGCATGCCCTAGACACGGTGCTTCGGCCCTAGTGCCAAGACATGCCTAGAGCGAGGTGCCTTGGCCTAGTGTGCTTAGATGGGTGACTCGACTAATGTGCAGACACGATGCCTCGGCCTAGTACCAACACATGCCTAGGCAAGATTCCTTAGCCTAATGCATGCCTAGACAAGGTGACTCGGCCTAGTGCAAGCCTAGACATAGTGCCTCAGCCTAGTGCCATGACATTCCTAGGCAAGGTTCCTCAGCCTGTGGCATTCCTAAACACGATTCCTCGGCCTACTGCCATGACAGGCCAATGCAAGGTGCCTCAGCCTAGTGCATGCCTAGGCACGGTGCCTCGGCCTAGTGTCGTGACCTGCTGGGCAGGAATCTTGTGGCCCGGTGCGAATGCTTGAACCGCGGTGCCTCGTGGTGCGGGACACTAAATGGGTGCACCGACCTGTAGCCGACCCACGATGCACCATGCGGTCACCGATTACATGCATAGACAAAGGTGCCTTCGCCTAGTGCATGCTAGACACGGTGACTCGACTGAAGATGCGTGAATAGATGCGATTGCCTCGGCCCGAGTACCATGCTTAGACACGATTGCCTCGACCCTGAATTACCGACATGAGACAAGGTGCCGCGGTCGGTCTTTCTTAGACGGTGCCTCTGCTGGTGGCATGACATGCCTAGAAAGATGCCTAGGCTTTGAGTGCGAGCCTAGAAATGGTGCCTCGACCCTGGATTCCATCATACCTATATAATATGACTCGTACTTGGCTAGACATGGTGCTTGACACAATTAGCACTGAATAGCGTGCCTACGCCTAGTGCCATGTACCTAAGCAGGTGCCTTGGCTTAGTGCATGCCTAGACACGGTGACTCAGCCTAGTGTATGCCTAGATACAGTGCCTCGGCATAATACCAACACATGCATAGGATAGATGCCTCGGCCTAGTGCATGCAGACAGGGTGTTCATTTAATGCTTGCTGGGCATGGTGCCTCAGACCAAGTCATACCCAGCCACGATTTTCCCGATCTAGTGCAATGACATGCTAGACATGGTGTCTTCGCCCTACGAGACCACGGTGACTTCGATTACAGTGCATGCCTAGACCGCGGTGCACGGCTGTACCATATCCAGACACGGTGCTCGGTACAGTGCCATATCTAGACCGCGGTGCCTCAACTACTTGCCATGACATGCGCTAAGCGAAGATGCACCGACTTTGTGCATCCCGGATTGCCTCGACCTAGTTTCATGACATGCCTGGACAAGGTGCCTCGGTTTAGTGCTTTCGCGGGCACGATTGCCTCGACCACAAAGTGAAGCATGCTGGACAAGGTACCACCATTGATACCATGCGAGAAAGCGATTGCCTCGAAACTGGTGCCATGACATACATAGATAGGTTCTTGACTGTGCTTGCTGAACATGGGTGCGGGCTGAATTGCTTTAGCAGATGCGTTCCTCGGCCAAGTTCCATCACATGCTTCGACAAGGTTCCTTGGCCTAGTGCATGTCTGAACAAGTGACGACTTTGATGCATGGCTAGACACGTTGCCTGCGCCTGGTCATGTGACGTGCGAGGCAGTCTTGCGGCCCCTGCGCATGCCTAGATATGGTGACTCGGCCTAGTGCATGCCTAGACTAGATGTTATTTTTGAAATTTTCGATGGCGGAACTGGAGAAAAAAATGTTGTGCGAGCGGGTTTTGAAATTTTACCCAAATTAAATTGTGAAAAAAAAAAATTTGTAGTGCAATATTGAAATTGTATTGCAAGAAGCAGGACAGAAGAAAGGGAATTGTATTGCAATACAGGAATTTCTATTAAGGTAAAGGCACCTAGGATGGTGAGATGTGTGCAATACAGTTGTATTCTTAGGAGAATGATTGTATTACAGCAGAAACAAAATTGTATTAGAGGCTGCTAAGGTGTGAGCAATACAAACATTGTGTGCGGCAGTGAATGGGAGTATATTGTGAGAGAGTGAATTTGGGAGGCTAGGCGTATCCTGATACAGTGCATAAGCTGGGAATTTTCAATTTTTTTCATTTTCTCACAAGTCTCTTATAATTTCTTTAGAAAAATATCAAGAAACTAATTATTATAACTGTTTTTATTATCCATCTTCAAAACAAAAAAGAAATATCTTTTAACTTTTAACTTTTTTTTTACTTTTTTCTTAATAATTACTTTAAAATAATTATATAAATACATATATTATTTTAAAATTTATGTAAATATTATTTTAATTTATATTTCAAAAATATTGAAAATAAACTTAATAACCTTTAAGTTTCAATAATACTTGTTGAAAGCGAAAACAAATGCCAAGATTTGGGTTTAGACTCAAACTATAAGAGAGGTGCCTCCAATGCTTGGAGGGGTATGGTTGCCTCTCAACACATCCTAAAGCAAGGGACCCGAACTAGAGTGTATAACAGAAGGAAAACATAATTTTGGAGGGATACCGGATTTGCATAATTTTGTGAATCCGGGAAAAATCATAGGATCAGTTTTCCATCCCAGGTTCTAGAATCCAAAGTGAGTTTTCAGTCGATTTATATTTTCCATTTCAGGATATCACAAATGCAGTAATAACAACACAATCTGGATTTTGATATCCGTTATATTGTTTTTAATGCGTGGGTATATTCCGGTTCAATATCAGTTTTAGTCAGTTAAGTACGATGCAAAAAAAAAAAAGCGAACCTCAACTTCCTCGTCTTCCTTCTCCACAATTTTAAAGCTAATTTCAATGCCTTCACCATTTTCAACGTCATTTACATGTTTTTTGATTATTGGGAACCACTTCGGATATTCTCACTATGTTTGGTGAGCCACTACGGAGGAGGAAGAAGGGAGTTGGGGTGCAGAGTGATGAAGAAGAAGAAAGAAATAGAAAAAATAGGGTTAGGGTAAATACTGTATTTCTGTATGTGTTTTTTAATGGGTGTGTAGATAAATGGGGGTGTAAAATTAGTAATATTTAATTTAATTTATCACTTACAACTTTTCTTTTGATCGATAAAGAATCGAGTTACGTACAACTAATAATCAATAAATGATATAAGGTGAATGTTGGTATGATGGATGACTCATAAATAATATAGAAAATGGAATTTACTAGATTTAAGGCAATTTGTTATGATTGCTAAAGTTAAATAATGTAGAATATGAGGGGAGTTGAGTAAACATAATAGGAAGGAAGGTCCTAAAATATATTCTTCGTTGTATAGATGTATTCGATTCATATTATCGGATTGGATGTTTGAGTTAGTTTTGGATTATGATTCTTGATGTATTTTTGTATCCATTGTGCTCTTATGTTTAGACTGTTAGGTTAGGGTGCCTCCCTATTGCCATGTTTTTAGTGTGGATTTGCAATCCGAACCAGGCCAGGCATTACTCCTAGGGTATGCTTATGCGGCACGTCCAGCCCAAATTAAAGGTCCCAAACCAAGGTTGGGATGGGAGAGGAAGAGGAAGAGGAAGAGGAAGAGGAAGAGAATCCATTATCTTCCACCTTGAAGTTAAATGCTAAATACTAGAAATAGAAAAAAAAAGAATAGGTAAAAACATGTTTGGGCTAAAAAAGAACAAATAAAGGATGAGATAGAGATTGCAAAAGAAAGATTGAACAACACAATTTACAAAATATATACCATGAATCATTGAAAGTTGGAGGAGCTTCCATTAGATGGATTTAAATCCTCACCGAAGTGCGAGATAGACCAGATGAAGTGTTGCTTGAGAGAAAATACGGTTGGCAAAGTGCGGGAAAATGGCTTTTGATTTGCTAAAATTTCATTTGTGAGAGGGAATGCGAGGAAAAACAGTAGCACACATACATATAAGAAGAATGCGGAGATCGGAGAAAGAAAGATTCAGTTACCACTCCAACTCTCTCTTCATCTTCAAAAGGTTAGTAGAAATCCCTATTTCAGATTCATAGAGGTTTTTTTTTTTTTTGCTTTTGGGAGGAATTTATGGTTTGTCCGATAAATTTTTTGCATTTTGGATGTGATGGGAAAGATTGGATACATAAGATTTGCAATTTTTCACCGAGCAGGCCTCATCCTCAATTATGTCACCTCTCATATCATCACATTAGAGGTAGGTTACGGCTGGTTATCGAATTACACGCCTGTTACATCCTTCTTTTGAGATTCATTGAGCATTGAAAACTTTGACTTTGTCGCTGCCTTTCTAGCGCACTAGTTATGCCTTTGCTCGAGATCTAGGAAACTTTATGCCTCTAAAAACTGTTTGGAGAATTAATGTAAGAATTCAAAGGCATCATAAGGTTTGGAATTGATCAAAAAAAAAAAAATCATAAGGTTTGGAATTGATCATTTTAAAGTATGCTGAACTGATGTGCTTTTTAACAACATGTCTAGTGGCAAGATATCGATAAACCTTCCTCTAGTGCTAAAATGGTTATTATATCTGCAAATGTTTGTTATTTTTTCTTTTTCCAATAAAATCACGAGGTTCTAAGTAAACATTATTTCTTTTATTATTGTCAAGCGCAGTCTTCGCTGTCACGATGGTGGCATAAATTTATATATAAGGTAGTTTAGCTAGTAACTTTGTTAGCATGTTTTTTTTTGATAAGCAAGCTGAGCAGTATATTAACAAAAAAGGGCGAAGCCATAGAGTATAACAAGGAAAAAACAAAAAAGAGATGAGTAGAGTAACATATACCGACCACGAGCAAAAGAGTTAGGAAATTTAAGAATATACATTAACAAACACAATAGAAATTACTCCCCTCATGAATTAACCCTGCCCAGAAGTGAGGAAGTTATAAAAGAGATTGATGTAGGATAACCTTGAAAGGTTGCCTCAATGTGAGGTGGGTGAAGGGTTTTTATAAATTAGGGTTTAGGGAAAAGGGAACAAGGGTAAAATTAAAATATATAGATAAGAGATGTAATAGGAAATTTTGATAAAATAAAAGAATGTACTAGAAGGGATGGTAGAAACATAGAGATCTCACTAAGGTCTTCTAGGAGTCTCACCTAGAAATCCAATGGAGTCTCACCATTGAGAGTCAATGGAATCTCACCATTGAAAGTTGCAAATATTGAAAAAGATAAAATATTATTACTCTAAAAAATCTGTCTTGACTTACATCAATGAGCCTTATTTAAAGGCTTCTCTAATATAAATCTAAATATACTAAAATTCCTAATAACCTAATATTACTCAAACCCTAATTTGATTCTAAAAAATTATAATTGCTTTCTAATTGATAATCTAATTTAAATTGAAAATCATTTTAACTATTAATCATAATTTGAAACACTAACCTAATTTGACTCTAATTGCAGCTAATAAAAATTCTCCCTTTTTGTATAACTTAAAATCCATCTTGCATCCACGAATGTTTCAACGATTAGAAGAAACTATCATTATCAAATACTACCTTGTTTGCTTTCCTTCCATATTGCCCACGAGACTAGGAAAAATTTGCCTTCCACGGTTTTCTTGCTTTTCTTTCTAATAATAGGAAGGTTGTCAGTCCAACATATCAAATCTTTACGAGGGAGGACAAGCTCAAAATCAATTTTGGTAGGGAGATGAAATTTTCAAAGCCCAATGTAGGAGCAATGAAGTAGTAGGTGGTCATGCTCTCCCTCATCTTCTTTTATAGGGCGTCTACTATAAATTTGAAACCTCCATTTTTGGTTGATATGTGATTGACACCTTTCCCCATCGAACCTCCCAAGTGACACTCACTTTAGGGGGAACACAACTGTTCCAGATAAGACTTGCTGGAAGAGCTCCAAGGGTATCACCTTCCAAGTGCCTATAGTTGGCTTTGACTGTGTACTAGCCTTTCTTGTCCACTAACCAGAAAATTTTGTCCTCCCTCTAAAATTTTTTTTTATTTGCCTAATCATTAAAAAATCATTAGCCCCTGTGGGTTAGTAGTTTGAAAAATGGCGAGAAAAATGGTCATTAGAGTTTCTTCCATTTCCAATCATTAAATAAGCGAAAAATCTCAAGTTTCATCCACCTTCTCCCTTATTGGTGTCCCAAACCTCTCCCACTCTAGCCCCAGGTAGCCACAACGCTGCGTTGGAAGCTTGAGTTCCTGGCGGGTTTCCCTCCACTTCCATTTTTCTCCCAAAATACGATTCTAGGCCACGTCACACAACATGAGTTTGCAATCTTGTTTCAAGCGCTGGCTTCTCTTTGATATCCTTCCAAGGCCCTAAAAGCTCCCCTTTGGCTCCACGAGAACAGAGGCCCTTTCTTCTAGTCTATATTTTAAGGCTTTAATTATATCTTTCCATGGGGTTGTCCTCCTGACTAGATCACAGTTCCATTTTCAAGGAGGGACTTATTCGAAGCACCAGGGCTTAATTCCCAGACCTCCTTTCTCCTTACTGGTGCACATTGTATCCCAATTGACTAGATGACTTTTTCTATTCAGGTTACCCCCTAACCACAGGAAATACCTTAGTTGGATTTTCTCAATAGACTACCCCCTTTTTTATAGCATGATAACTCAAGTATTCCATAGTTTAATTTGATCGCTTACTTAAAAAAACAAAATCTAGTATTTCATAGGGTCCAAAGAGTGATACACTTGTAAAACTAGGTAGAAGAACACATCAAAAAGGTCATCACATGCATATACTAGAACAAATCATCCATGGTTTACCTATGAAATAAGCTATGACAAGGGGTGAATTTTTGTGGGAACAAATGTGAAATTCTTAAAATTTGATGAGGTAGATTTTATAAAATGTTATTTTGCAAAGATAGACAGTTACCCAGACACATGAGACTCAAAACTTCTCATCGGCTTTTGTCTTGACTTTTGTCAGACTCCTACTTTTATCACAATCTGATTTTGCTCGTGTTTTGTATTGAAGAAGCTAGAAATTCGCTAAGCTTATATTATAAGTACCACAAAATATTTCTTCTTATTTGGTTATTTTTTCGGGTATAGCGAACATTAGCGGATGAACTAGAACAACGTTAATGGGTGCGTAGTTCGAGGGATCATAGAAACCCCGGGTAAGTTTGAACCATTTTCTATTTTATTCTGTAATATTCTGACATCTCCTAAGTATCGGGTGGGGTTTTGTAATGTTCTTGGAAAATCTTATTGCACACAATTCTTAGACACAAATCTATTAGAGTGATAGAGGAGTTAGAAACCATTGAGTCGAAAGGAATAAAACATGAGAAATTGCTTTAACCAACTTTTGTAAGATTTCAGGAAATGGTTAGTGAGAACATCATCGGTGTTGTTTCCTTTTCCTTTCTTGATAGGTGACAAATACATCGAATTTACTTTATACATATGCCATAAAATTTCATCGCGGAGGCTTGACACAGGTGTTCTGAACATAGGGAACTTAATGCTTGCCAATGCGATAATTAAAGCAAATGCCTTTTCCTTTGGGTTTCTCCTTGTTTCATGTAAGCGTACTTGAATGACTTTTGCGAATGAATACTGCTCTTAAAACTTGCTTATATCACTTCCATCTCTTGTGAGGTTCGACTGAAACCCACAATTGGCTTCTTCTCAACTTTGCTACGAGTTTACACGGTGTATCTGAAAACGACTCATACCTTGTGTCAGGATTAGGCCTCTAACTTCCACGACTTGTCTTGTATAAGCAGCTTTACTCTTTGGAAAATCTGTGCAAATCGTTGTTCTTGCATCTAAAACTCACTATGTATAATCTAGTTACCAAAGTGGTTTGTCGGATCATTTTACGCCAATTGTTGGAGAAAAAAATCTAAAATTTATATTTTGATAATTAAACAAATTTATTCTGGCCTTAACCATGGGGAGTAGCTGAGTGTATAAAATGTAGAGTGGTGAAA
This sequence comes from Tetrastigma voinierianum, assembly GCA_016808115.1. NCBI lineage: Eukaryota > Viridiplantae > Streptophyta > Magnoliopsida > Vitales > Vitaceae > Tetrastigma > Tetrastigma voinierianum. Next base: position 11,345 of record JAEQBH010009815.1, read on the forward strand.
AGCATAAAAGGATCAATAACAATCAAAAGCTATCCTGTTGCCAAAATCTAAGGAGGATTCGAATCCTGATAAAGAGTATCTAAAGATACTCACCCATTAATTCTTTTCCAAACCCTCAAACCACATCGAATTCGACACCTTCATTGCTCATAGCCAACTGATTATTAATGATAATTATTCATTTTCATATTAATTCTACTAACCATATAAGGATTTGGGAAGTGTTAATCTATTTTGTGCACGACATGTTGAGGCTCTTGAGATCCTTCTCGAGGTCTGTGGTGTTCATAAAACGATTAAGGATCCATGAATTGTGCCTCAAAAGTGGCCCCGAACCTTGGTGAGTGTTTTTGTTGCCTTCTAAATATTATGTAGCATCACCTTGATTTACATAAAGTCTGAAGTTCAAATTGTTATTCCCCTTATTGAAGTGCCACTCTTGATGGCACTACATTGTAGATTTTGCGGTTGTTTATGCGGACCTTCTTAGTTTTAACATTTGTGACTCTAATGAGTTACTATTGGTTGCTTGTCATGCCCTGGCAGGTCATTTATTGCACATTGATGCGATCATGGTATAATTTTATAACAATCTCTCTAACCTCAGTTGCATTTAGCTTCATTTTTTTGATCGGTAAGCGAATATATATTGAAAAAGCAGCGCAAAGCTCCCAAAGTACACGAGAGAGTCTGATAGGGAGAACGCCACCGCTCTCTACAAACCCCAACCCAGTTAAAATCAACCAAAGAACTTAAGTTATCAGCGGTAGCGATCTTAGCCCGGGACCATCAAAGTGAACAAAAAGAAGTTTCATCCCGATGGCAGAGGGGATCTCATTATCAAAAAGCATACTGTTGCTTTCATTCCACACGAGTCAAAATAAACAAAGAGGGGCGTGACCAAATCCTCTTTCGGCTTTTTTACCTACTCACAGCACCTTGCCGTACGAGGAGGCTTAGCGGCTTGGATTGATGGGGCTTGGTTATAATCTGTGGCCAAAAAAAGATTCCATAACATCTTGCTTGGTCGAACAATAGACAAATGGTCTATTCTTTCTCCTCCCGGCTTTCACATAAAAAACACTGTTCTGAGATAAATCCCAGCCGCTTTAATTGGTCAAGAGTAAGCACCTTACCCTAGGAAGCTTCCCAGCAAAGAAACCCAGCTTGGGGGGAACGACTGGGTTCCAAATGGAATACCAAGGAAATTTGTGGGGAAAATGCAGTAGCTTTGATACATGAGTTTGGCTGTGTCTCGAGGAACAGTCTCCTTTAAAATAAAGCGATCCTCTTTAGGTAGTAAATTTATTGTGAAGAAACGAAGGAACCTTTCAACCTCCTCCATTTCCCAATCGTAAGGTCTTTCGAAAGGCAGCCATCCCCACCAACCCTTGAAGAGTCCCAAACCTCTGCCACCCTTGCATTTTTATGAACAACCAAATTGAACAGAGTGGGGAAGGCATTACCGGCCTTGAGTCCTTGGCAGGGGATCACTTCAGGGGCCACGGAGTCTCAAGCCCATTGCCCCTGGGACGATGTAGCGTTTGAAAAATGTGGTGTTCTGCTAATATCCATAACCAGTGCCATAACCTCCTAATGTGTTGATTCCGACCATCGTCTCCTTCCCAGATTTAGTGTGATCACCAAGCGCCCAGAATCCTCTGCTTGAGCCGCGACACCAACACAAAGAAGCAGGCAAATATTCATCCTTAGAAAGGCTACCATCCCCAGACCCCACAAACATCAGGTATTGTTTTCCAATTGTAGGTGAGGTTTTTCTTTTCTAGGTGCCCCCACCCCAGAGAAAGTCTCTTTGAATCTTCTCCAACCTTAAACAAACACTCTTTGGCATTCTAAACAGCGATATAAAGTAAACGGGAAGGCTAGCTAGAGTACTCCGGATGAATGTGATCCTCCCCCCCTTTGAGATGTCTCTTTGTCTTTCCAGATTACTTAATCTTCTTCATCTTGTCTTCAATGGAATCCCGGACCCTAGAGCCACGTGAGGCGCACTGAGGAAGGCTAAGTACGTTGAGGAAGGGACCCTGACCACCATGACCAAGCTCGTCCCGCTATCACTCCACGTTGTCCACACACTTGGAGGGATAATCACACTTTTAAACAAATTAATCCTCAAGCCTTAAAGGAAGCAAACCACATCAAGGTCCATCTCAGATACGTTAATTGCTCTGAGTTGGCTTCGCAAAACAGGATAGTATCATCAGCATATAAAAGATGAGAAATAACAATGTCCCCTCAGCCTCCTCATAAAATTGGCGAAATCTATGACGAGGATGAAGCGCATTCAACTGCGGCGGCTTAAGCATACCACTCGGGGCTTCCATCTGGAGTGACAAAAGGTGGGGAAGGGGTCTCCTTGTCTCGGAGCCTCTGGGCTCCTAAAGGAACCACAGTAGACGAGCCATTAACCGTACGGAAGAGCGGTGGAAATGCACCATTTAATCAACTAATCCGACCCATTCTTCCATAATGCGAAGCAAAAATCCCAACTAATGTGATCATAAGCCTTTCAATATCAACTTACAGAAGTCCTATTCTCTTTCCTTCTTAGGATAGAATCATTTTGCCTCATTAGCAATAGGCGCATCGAGAATTTGTCTCCACTTCTCTGAAGCATTTTGAGCCTGTGAAATAATCACCCCCATAACACTTTTGATTCTATTAGCCAACACTTTCGATAAAATTTTGTACAAACTCCCCACTAAGCTGATGGGTCTCAAATCCTTTAGATCCTCTACATTCCTTCCTTTGGGAATCAGGACCAAGAAAGTAGCATTCAGGCTTTTGACAAACTGGTTATGTTCAAAGAATTCCTTAAAAACTAAAACCTCACATTTCTAAAATCCCAAGCGAAAGATAAAAGGCCAAAGAAATAACAAAGGGACTGGGGCTTTATCACCATTAAGCCCGGAAATTGCTGCAAGAATTTCCTCCTCTGTAAACATTTCTTCCGGCTGCTTCTTGGTGTTGATCTCATTGAGCCGGAGGTCGAGGAAGGCGGGCTGGTTGAAGCGAAAGGAGATCTTGGAAGGCTCCCACCAGACCTTCTTTAATCTCAGAATCCTTGACACATCTTCTGCCATTGATGCTGATGTTCCTAATGGAGTTTCTTCTCCTATTAGAATTGGCCATCCTTTGAAAGAATCTTGTGTTTACGTCACCTCTTTGACAGTTTCCCGAATTTTTGTCTCGGGATACCTCTTCAACTCCACCCACTTCTTAAACTCCTCTCTAGCCTTTTCCTCTCTCGGTATCTTCCAGACGGGCCTTCTCCTTCTCCAAGTCGTAGCGAGATCACCTTTCCAGAGGCCTCTTTCTTTTGACCTCGCTCTTAAAAAGCTTCTTTGTTCCGGACCCTCATTATACCTTTCGGGACCTTGCTTTGGAAGCCAAGACAAAACTAGGAACCGAGGAGGGTGCAGTTTGCCACCCTCGTAGAAGGTCCTTGAAACCATCGAATTTCAACCACATGATCTCAAAACGGAAGGGAATCGGTCCGGACACAATTCCCTCACTGTCTAGCAAAACAGGGCAATGGTCAGACACAAGTCTCGGGAGAGTACTTTGAATCGCATTCTTGACGGCTTTCCCTGATCTAGTTACTAAGAATCCTATCAATAGGGACATGCGGTGTGGGGCCACCCCTCAGGTGGGTCCCTGCAAGGAAGATCTCGAGTCCCATTCATAACCACGAGAAACGCCTCGTAGGTGCAAACCTGCCCCCTTGTTCCTTTCATTGGAATGGACCATATTGAAATCTCCACCTATGCACCATGGCCCCTCCACAACCCTTTCCACCAGGCCACTAATTCTTCCCCGGAAGCAGCTCCGATTTGTTCCTCAGCGGCCCATAGACTCGGTGAAGGCCCATAAAAACCATCTTGAGTATTTTTAAAAATACGAATGTAGAAAAAGTGACGGAGTTTCAACCTCCATCACCTATAGTTTTCTTTTATCCCGAAAACACAAGAATTCCCCTGCTTGGATTCCTCGGCCTCCCTGGCTCCCTCCACTCAGCCAATCTACCCACCCCAAACTGCGAGCATCAGCCTAGGACATCTCTTGAAGCTTAGTTTCTTGCGGGCTTGGATCTCTGAGTTTAATAAAATTTACGATGATATTCCTTTTGTCGAATTCGCACCTCTAACGTTCTGAGAAGAGCCTTACTTCTGCTTCAACAAAAATCCCCATTGTTTTGGCCCTTCCGTTATAATTTATAGTGCATTCCGACAATTCCCTCTCACTTCTTGACTGGGTTACCCTTTCTTTATTACCCAGGAATTTCTTTGGGACACCATTTCTGTAACAACTCGAATCTCAGCTTCACCAACCCACCGTTGAGGATCCTAGATACTCTTGAATTTAATCGGGCGCTATCTCCACCCGTAACCCAAACACTCCGTGCGTGTGCTTGGCACACATCCTCCACTCCCATCTACAACTCGGTTACTATAATGGCGTCAAATCCTTGGAATTCTTCTCTTATTCGAGCCGTCGTAGTCACTACTCAACGGGCTAAATCCCCAATTCCACATCCTCAAGGCTATTCCCCCGACGGACCCCCGAAGAGCGAGTCCAAACGAGCAAGATGGTGATAGTTTCGTACTGGGCGCAAGTGTGCCTTCTGAAATCCTCAGCGACCTCCACTTCAGAACCTCTGATACCGCGTTCCACTATATCCAGAGCTTGACTGTTCGGATATCCTTTTTCAGTGGACCCTTGGCTCGGGGAAATAAAAAATAAATTCGAAGACATCTCCACCATTACACTTTCTCCCGAGCGATCGACATAAAGTCCTTGACCTGTTCTCTCTTCATATTCAGCGGCGGGTAGCGAGATCCGGGCGGGATCATCAGGCGTCGAGGATGAAGAGCCCTTCACGCACAGTCGATCTCCACGTCTTCACGCCTCGTTTCCCGCCGAGAATGCATGATATCTTTACATTTGTTGAAATCATGACGCATTTAGACTTCTGTTTCCCCTTGTTTTGTATTTGTTTTTGGGCCTTAGAGCATTTAGCATCTTCATACAGGTTTGAACCCATCAAATCAGGGCCACCCAAATCTAAAACCGAGGCCTTATTATTTGGCCCAATGCGTGACCCTCCTTTCCCTTTGTATTTGTAACCTTTTGAGGTTTGCTCCTCCTTTCCGGGCCCGTCTTTGGCCCAAGTAGTTGAGGCCAGTTTGGCCCATTTCGTGGTCCAGCCCCCTCAGTTGGGCCGCATGCTACCGCTGGACCAGCCCACCCCCCGCATTGGTTGCACCATCTTTTTCTTTAAACCGCCTCATCTTTGATCTCCCACCCCCTACGGCTTTGTGTTGCTGCGCCCCAGGCACCCAGCTCGGCCTGCCTGTGCGCACTTGCCCCCATGCGTCCCGAGCTGTTATGTCTCCCTCTCTCATTGTCGGCATTGCGACTCGGCAATCAAGACCCTCTCTCTTAAGCGTGGCTCAGGTCGTCTTCTTCCTTTGAACTCTTCGCTGCACCCGTAGCATACACAGAATACACATCTGTTACCCATGGTCGGACCTCCCACCAGATCTGAAGCTCGAAAGATCTTAGGCCTTCCAAAATATTTATTGTGCTTGGCGAGACCGTCTTTCACCCAACAATCTAGCCAGTGCTTCTCGGCTCTGTGATTTTGTCGATAGGCTAAATAGCCTCAGCGAGATCACTATTCTCTTTAGGTCTGGATTTTCCACGGGTGAAGTGGGAGCCCCTACCACTCTAACCCACGTTCTACTTCTTGTGAGCCCTTTTCTCTGGTACATCGAATATGGTTCATCTCTCTAGCGCAATACCTTCTCGAAATTTCTTCCGAGTCTCAAGGACCAGCTTCGCCTCACGACAGATTCAAACTCCAAAACAAGGGGTCTTCATTTAGAGGCGGCCACCTTTAAACCAGTTGAGTCTCAGGCTTCTCTAAGCAGTCTCACACCTTTTCCTCAACAATGGACTCCGCTTTTTTCTTCCACGTCCCGATCAAACTCCACTGCAGTAACTCTATCTCCTTCCCGGAACCACAGTCTCCTACATCCACCCAAACCGCGTTGTTCGCCCTGCAATTTTCTTCGCCCCATACCTTATCATCGGGAAGTCCCCCAACTGGATCTTTAACTTTACCGGGGCCATTCCTCTCCAGTCTCCTCCTCTTCCTCCTTTGTCGGTACTGCTTTAATGATAGTCAAAGGAAATTCCTCCTGTTTAGGGCACATCTATTAATTTCTCTTCCAACAAAGCCCGCTGGATTCACAAAAACCCCTTCGCCCCACGGAAAACCAGCCAGTGTTTTTTGCCTTCAACGTCCTTAGCAGAACAGAGCAGGAACCTCCCATCATGGTTCTCCTTACGCTCCAGCCTGTAGAATCGTCCATGTTCCCTCCATACTACAGATCTACCTGCTGGAATAGGCACGTGCGACCTCATCCACATTCCTCATTAGGTTGAATAACCCCTCTTCACCGAAACGAATCCATGATACCTTGCCTCTACTCCGTTCAGTAATAACATATTTTGTTTTTTTACCTTCACCCTCCACCGTGATCTCGAAAGATTTCGCCTCGACGGCGAACCAGTTCGCATTCTGCATCATAGTCGCATTCAACTCATTGCAATCACAGCATGTTGTGACCAGCAATCTTGCATTTAGCTTCATATTAACCTCAGTGATCGGGTTCTTTATTGATTTCTGGGCTTTCTGTTTGGCTAACAATAAGGCTAGTAATGCCTATTTCGGGGCATGTGTGAGAGGTTAGTATTAGATCTTGAAACGACTGATCCCACTTGGTAACACTTGGACCCTCTTCACTTCATGCACATTAGTTGCGTGCGAAGTAGAATACAATTTCTGTGTTTATATTTGTTGGATTTTAGAGTTAGATTAGCCCAAAATGGGTCCATGACCCATGATCATGATGACTCAATTTGAAATTCAAAATTGAGTTGGGTCATGGATCACATAGTCATGGACCAATCTAGCGCTCAATAAAATCAACATACGAAATAGGATCCATGCTCTCTCTTAATATCATATAAGAGAACATCATATGTATATACTCTTGAATTCATACCCAAGAAAAAATAAAATAAATATGTAACACACTAAGCTCTGCTATCACATCAGAAACTCTCTATCTGTTTCAGAAACAAAATATAAATGAGAACACTAAGTATGCGTACCCTAGATCATTTTATCACATTGAATCTCAAACTGATCTCAATCTTATATATCATATCACGCTTCACAATTATAGACACTCTATAATTGGTATACCCGGTGAATCTGAGCAAAATGTGATGGTTTAATGATCTTCCTCTTTTCTCAAATCTCTTAACTTTTAATTTAATTTGCTTTTCCAGTGAATTGCCCGGTTTATTGAATCTCTCATAGTCCTTTGGTAACACTCTAAAATAGTAAGTATTAAATTAAGTCTTAAGAATTAGAATAGAGTCGTAAGGGTATAAATATAAGGCTCTTATTCCTTATAGGTCTCACACATCAAAGCTGAGATCTGAGCTTTGATTACCTATATTGGTCATAATTTGCACACATGGTATGAAACACGTGCTTCTGATTATTTTCTCCTTTCCCATGGAGTGTATGTCTTTATGTAATAATATTAGTCTGAGATAGTTCGAGACATTCTTAATGTCTAGCAGGTTCTTGTCCTACTTTCATGTTCATTAGAACTCAAATGCGGCAACATAGAGCGGATAAAGTAGATTTTTATTATTAATTCTTACAATCTTTAATAAGATCTCATCTTGTTTATTAACTCAAGCGACATTCATATTTAAACGGCTCTCGATTATCACTTAGATAATAAGCTTAACATTGTCTCGTCTCATCAGCTACAAAGTGTGAGGCAGTGCAGGTGAGAGGGCTAATCTCTTTATCTGTAGACATACTTTTCAATAAATCGAGTGAATAAAGAATTAAACACTCACACACATAATGTAATAGGCTTATAACAAACATATTTATTATTTGAACATTAATACAACATGAACATTGTTGGGAAACATTATAATAAGTATATCATATTCTCTGCAATCCTTGAGATTTCACATGCTTTATAAATATATCTCGAGGAATTGGTTTTGTCAAGGGATCTTACCCAACCATTTCCATGCGTGGGATATACTTCATGTTTACCTTCTTGTGTGCAACCATGTCTTTTACAAAGTTATACTTTATATCTGTGTTTGGTTTTGCCATGATACTTAGGGTCCTTTGTGTATGCTATTGCCGCTTGACTATCACAGTTCACTAAGACTGAATCAGCACTATTAGCATTTACACCCAAGTGATCAAAAAAACTTTTGAGCCACAATGCTTCTTGTACGGCAGCGGAAAAAGCTACAAATTCAGAGCACCATTATGGACAAGGCTATCACGGGATTACTTCTTCTTACTACTCCATGATATAGAGCCATTGTTGAGTAAGAAGATGCTTTGGTGGAACTTTTTCTCTCATCTAAAGTCTCCTCCTCATCCGACATCGATTAAGCCTTTAATTGCGGATCATTTCCTTCGTAACCTGATGAATAAGTACTTGGTTCCTTTTAGGTACCTTAGTATCCTTTTAATTGCTTTCAATGTGCGGTCTGGGTTGGAATTTGATATCATTACCATGCCAACGACAAAGCAAATATCGGGTCTTGGCCTCACATCATGGCGTATCGGACTTCCAACCGCACTTGTATAGGGAACTTTCCTCATATACTCTTCTTCTTGTGGAGTTTTAGGACACATTCTTCGACTTAAGACCCAACCGCGCTTTAGCAATAGGGTATCGATGGGTTTGGAATCTTGCATGGAATCGTTCGAGGATCTCTTATTGATGTATGTCTTGTGTGAGAGACAATAATTTCTTTGGTGATCTCGGAAGATCTTAACTCGAATATAAGCTACGGCTTCACCCATATGCTCATCTCGAAATTGGATGATAACCATCCTTTAATTTCGATGATATACTCCTTGCTATTACCGACTATAAGTATATCATCAACATATAATGACATAATTATAAGCTTGTCCGTAGATCTTTTATATATACGATGATCTTAAAGTCGATCACTTAATAAAACCATTTAATATGATCGTATTATGGAAAGCGAATATACCATTGTCTTGAAGGCACTTTAGGCCGTATATGGACTTAAAGTCTACAAACTTTATTTTCTTGGCCTTCGTTAACCAAAACCTACGGGTTCTTTGTGTAGATTTCCTCTTCTAAATCACCATTTAGAAATCTTGTCTTTACATCCATTTGATGTAATTCGAATCGGACTTGCTACGATAGCTAGTATAAAAGCGGTGAAATTGAATCTTACAACGAGGAGAAAAAGAAGTTTCCTCTAATCTATTCCTTGCTTGTTGTGTGTAGCCTTTAAGCTACTAGATCTAATATATATTTATCAATTGTGCCATCAACCTTACGCTTTATTTTGAGAACCCATTTATTTAATGGCCTTGTCGCTTCGGAGAGATCATGAGTTCCCAAACTTGATTTGATCTCATAGACTCATTTCTTCCTCCGTTGCTTTTGTCGAGTTTTCCTTATCAAGGCCCGAGCCTCAGGGCATTCCTTGGCTCATCTTTATCTTGTGTAATGGCTACAAAGGCTTCATCACCCTCAATGTCAAAACGACGACGGGGAATGCCTTGTCTACCACTACGTCGCAATTTAGGTTCTGGAAGAACAGATTCCTCTATTATCCTCCGTGCTCCCACTTGGACGGATCATTAGTTGTTTGAGTACTCCCATTTGGATTACTTTATTTTGATCAAGATCATTATCATTCGCACTTGGAGTTGGAAACATATTTCTAAATGCTCTCCATTGAATGAAGTGGTCTTGATCACCAAAATCCATGGTCTCATAGAAAGCAAGTCTTTATTGATATGTTGAGAAAATCATTCTCCTAAGAATGTGACATCTCTCGTGATTCAAATTCGTAGGACTCCCACTATTGTGTTCACCTATAAACACATACCCTTTAGCTGAGTATCTTATAAAGATACATTTCTTTCCCGGGCACCTAGTTTACCATGTGGGTGCGAGGTATTAAGAACATAAGCTGCACATCCCCATGGTCTTAAAACACTTAGGTCAGGTTTTCTTTTTGTCCATAACTCATATGGAGTAGTGGGAACTGATTTGCTAGGCACACGGTTAAGGATAAATGTGGCAGTTAATAGTGCATCACCCCAAAAAGTGATTAACAAATTTGCCTGTGCCATCATAGACCTAACCATTTCAAGGAGCGTTCTATTTCTTCTTTCCACAACACCATTTTGTTGTGGAGTCTGAGTGGAATAGTCAGCGATGTTGAATTCCTTTCATCGCATAGTTGTCTAAACTTATCGAGACAAATATTCCGCGACCTCGTGCGGGTTCTTAATGCTTTTATTTTTCTATCTGGTGATTCTCAACTAAGCTCATATAGCTTTGGAAGCAACTTATTGCCTCGATTTACTTGACCTCAAATAGACAATACGAAGCGGTATAATCATCACGTAAATGTGATGAATAATAAGCCCCATGCCTTGCTCTCACATTCATTGGACCACATATGTGAGATGGACCAATTGCAAGGGAAGTATAACAGTTTCCTTTACCAAATGGTTTTCTGGTACTTTTACCGGCCAGAGCGTGCTTTAAGTAAGCAATTACTTTGTCATAATTAGGCGGTAGTCCTTGTTTAACTAGCCTATCTATTCGATTTTGACCCGATATGGCCAAGCAGAGCATGCCATAAATTCATCTATCTCGGAATTATGTGAAGGCGTTTATCATAGAATAACTCCATTCATAATAATCAGTATCCATGACAATAAAACCATTCAATACATAACCAGATCCATAATGAGTAGTTCCTAGAGACAATGCAATATTGTTCTTAACAAGATACATATTAAAACCTAGTTTTAGGAATAACAATTAAATTTCGTAATCTACTTGGGCATAAGAGAACATCATGCAATAGTAAAGTTGGCCGCCCTCACAAGACTAACTTGCATGTGCCTATTCCTTGAGCAACTCATTGTTGCCCACATAGATCACTTTGCTCCATGTGGTATTAGAAATCCACGAAGGTCTCTCTATCCTTAGCTACATGATTAAAGATTGCCCCAGTCTACAATCCACAAAGGATATGTATACGTTAGAAAAACGAGAACTAGCTCACATAAAGTTCACTAACTTTAGTATAGCCAAATACCTTCAGGGCAATCTCGTGCAAAATGCCTTTGATATTACAATTAAACATTTGATCTTGGCCATGTTTTTTCTTGAAAGAACGTTTTCCTTTCCTGTGTTGGTCATTACCATGTTTCTTGTTGAAATGAGCTTTCTTCTTGTTTTTGTCTTGGAAGCCACCTTGATACTTGCGCTTTCGCCCATAAGCTTTTCTTGAGCTAGATTCAGCCATATACACATTTGTATTAATTTTGGTAGATTCAATTCTTTCTTCTTCTAGCTCAAGATGGCGCACCACATCATCCAGTGTTCGGATATTTTCGTTGTGCGTCAAATGCATCTTCATAATACTCCCGAGGCGAAGCGGGGCGGAATTACGACTGGACTTGTTGCTCGTCGGTCAACACATGACCAGTGTCTTTTAACTCACAAATCATATTTGACATCTCACGTAAATGCTTTTCATTGTATGATCGATTTCTTTGTAGGTGTCAAATTTGATGTGAAAGTGATCCCGATTAGCTAGTTAATAAATTAAAAAAAAAAAAAAAAAAAAAAGGTTTGTATACAAAACTCAATCATCTTCTTAAAAAAAAAACGAAACGAAGAAAGATGCTGCACTCTCTCATCTACACCAAAAACCGGGAAGAAATTTAGATTGTGAAAATGTTTTCATTAATAATTATCATATAATCAGTGAATCAAACAAATCTCATATTCATATTCATTCTATAAATATCATGTCTCCTCTTTGATTCAACAATATTCTTTAGAACTTTTATCATGTAGGATGGTTCGACATATTGGGGGTGCCATGAGGGGCTGGTGCGTCAATTTCGGTTAAGTGAGAGCATGGTGGAAAGCAAAGTAGCGAAATGTATTGCGCTTATTTATACACTTGGCTACAAATTGGACCACAATTGGCGAGAGTTGCTTCCATTTTCAAAGGGTGCTTCAATCGGCTGATACTTGTATCTGTCGGTCGATAAATGCCCAAATTACATGCAGCTGAGGTGTACGATGACACTGATATTAGTTGAAGTGGCGGCCCTTGCTTCTTCGAAAACTACTGCTGAAGTTGTTCGCTGGCGTGTCATCCCTTGTGAATATCTTGCAGTAGGCTTCTATTCTCTTTTAAGTTGGTTGCTTATGACTCTTGATAGATTGACTTAGGTTTGCTTCTTCAAAAAAAAAAAAAACGATTCATACCCATATTGGACCACCACATATTATGTGAGATATTTGGATGCAAACATGTCAGTGGACTAAATTTGGGATAGGACAAAGATTTTCTGAACAATCAGATTGCATAAATAAAAACTGAGTGTTGTAGAACCAATTTCTAATTCATTATGTACCATGGATGCAAAAGGATGAATGGATTATCATTTTAATTATATGCATTTGGATAAATGTTTTCTTCGACCATTTTGTGTATTATACTTGTAAGAAACTATTAATATCTGTGGGTACTTACTGATCTCAGTAGTAAGTAGGTCATAAGAGTTAATTAATCTTGGACGGGGAATAGAGGCTTAGACATGCATGTAGACAATTTTGGTTGTTACGGTTGTTGTATTCCTGGTGTTTTTCGTATTAATTTTCGAATACGCATCTATCAAAACCTGGTACCTCGGCAGAGTGTCTCCTGCTGGCTGGCTATGCATTTCTTTGCATCGCGCTCATGTCGAGATGCCGCCCGGGTTACAACATGATAAACGAGACATCAGTGCAAGATGGTCGGAAAATTCCATATTAATGATAACATGCCCTTATCAATGGGTGATGCAAAATGGTGTGACCTTGATTGTTTATTTTACGAGTTTACATAATAAATCAAATTTGAGCCGGAATGATTAGTAGAGATCGATTTAAATGACTTTAGGCATTCATCAGGTCTTAAATTGGCAATGCTCTAAGTGAGACCTGACTTTTCCTAAGAAAGCGTTAGATTAGAGGGTTAAATTTGTGCTTTCTTGAGACTAGGCATCAGACTCAGGTAGTCTGTTTAATTGGCATATGGGGGGCGCCTTAGTAGTTTTAAGGCTCGTAATAATTTATCTTCCGGTTCCGGGGTATACAATAATTCTTTCGACATTAATTTATCTAATAAATAACTTGCCTCCACCTAAGATCTCCATTATAACCATTCCATTTTGTCCAAATTATGGAGTAAATGTTGTATACAAATATGGTAATTTGTTAGTGATCGTTCTTGTCACATCACATGGGCTGGAATTCATGTTTAATATTTTTGGTATGTGAAAGAGTATCATGCCCCATACCGGTACGGACGGACCTCGTTAACGAGCACATCTTCAAAATTGTAACCTTCCCTGTCCCTCCCATGACATAATAATAAGCCACAAATGCGTTTTTGGTGACTAGTTCTTAACTTCCAACCTTTGTAAGCGCCCGCGCTAAGCACTAAAACTTATCCACTTTTTGCAGCGTTCTACACTTGCTGCTTGCATTTTTGGGCTTCAAAACACAATGGTGCAATTTAGGTTTTTCCTCTTAGTGTATAATGTTTCAAACAATTCGACTAAGTCACGTTAATATTTGTATGACTAATAGCCCCAGCAGTTTCTCCCGAGATAAAACATTGTCGTTAATTTTATTTGCATTATTTGTTCTCGAATTGTTTAATTGCAAAATTTGAAAATCATGTTTGATGTCTTTTAACCTTTTGATCTTACAACTTGAAAGCTAAAACAAAACTATCGAATTTCAAATCTCATTCGACTCTTGCTATTTAAAACAAAAACCATAGTCTGCCTTCTTTAGCACTCCTCCTCCTCCCCTACATTAAAATCTTCAAAGTCCTTAACCTGATTTAAAGACTCAAACTAAAAATTAAAAATATTATTTAGATAAATTATATTTAAGATTAAGTAAAAAAACTAAAATATTTATTTTGGAATAAAAATAAAAATAGAAAATGATTATAACATCTTTAAATTTAAAAAAATTGTTAAAACAATGAGGTAGCAATTTTCATTTCTGACTAAAATTATATATCATGGGTTCATAATAAGACCTGAAATCACAAAGACAGGCATGTATGTTTTAAAGAGCATCCTATCTAATCAAAATAATAAATGCATCAATAAAACTGTTAATCTAATTTTGCTAAATCAATATTATAAAATAAAGGAAATAAAAAAATGATCTAGAAAATATATCCATAGGTGTCAGTTGAAGGGATAATAATTAATATAGATGGATGATGAAGGACAGCATCATCACTTACACAAACAAAACCCGATCTATGAGTGTTCATTCGTACCGCCATACCCTCTCAAGTCTCAACAAAGCCTTGTGGGGCCGTTTTCCCTTTCAATGGCGAAAATGGAAACAAACACACGGCAGGCAATACATTCCAGAGAAGCAAATAACTTATCGGAAAAAAGGACTGGGGAGGGTAGTAGACAGGGACAGCGAACTACTAAAACTAAAAGACATCTTTACTCCGAACAGGAAGTTTTCAAAACTGTACATGAAAATATTTCTACATATTAGACAGAATTTCTCTCATTTCTGCTGCAGATGGAATGGTCTCAGTAGGATAAATCTTGGCCACCAGTTGTGTGAGAAGCTATCATATCTGTCCAAGCTCTTTCTGTCAAAATTCAAGATAACATTAGGCATTTGATGGCTTAAAGGACAAAGATAAGTTAAAAAACTTTATAAGCATGGTGGCTTTCTGTAACCAATAATAATAAATAAAAAAGAGCATCTGTATGCTCAATTGATTAAGCAAGAATTCATGACACTTCTTTTTTGATTTGCAGTTCTTATCAGTTTTCAATATTGCTTTTGGTGATATAAGATCCTGTATGATGTTCACACACTATTTAATTTTATTCTTATTTTTCATTCTTTATTTTTGTTATTCTGGGATCCTTTCTTTCCCTTTTATTTAAGTTTTTTATAATTGCAGAAAGAAAGATAAATTTTGTGCTTCAAATGTCCAAATCTTCTCAACATCCCTGTTCTTTCGTCTCCCTGTTAAATAAGTTCGTGGCACTGCAGGAAAAAAAAAAAAGAAAGAAAAAAGACCAACAAATGTCTTCAAATAAAAATATCTATGAACAAGTGAATATGAATAGAACTTCCAGGATTCTAACCCTAATTCTTGGATGTGCTAACTGGGAAAAGCCCTGCTTACTTGCATTTATCCCACAAAGATAGCCATCTTCTGAAGTTAAATTCTTCTGCAATCTCTTATACATTCCGCTGAGGACTTGTCAGCCTGTACAATGGACACATGATAGTTTAAACAGATTGTCCTAAGAATAGACCTACAGGGCTCAGAAAGTATCAACTTATTTACCCCAGATAAACTGGATTTCAACATCTTCCGAAGATCCATTTTTGACAATCCCAGCTGGAAAGGGATCTGAAATTATTAGAGAAAAATTACATCAGCCAGAAGATAAGATAATAAAAATAATAAAAAATAGTAGTCAAATACATATATAGAACGTAATTAGAAAATAACAAATAGGAATTTAAATGCATGTAAAGATTATATATAATAATGCAATAATGATGATGCATGACACCAAAAAGTGAACTGATGCAATGTAACTCTTCATTACAATCTTTTGCCCTTGAAGAGCCAAAATGCAAACATTAAACCTCAGTCAAGTACTATAAAAAGGCAAATACTAATACAGAAGATTGCAATATCAACAAGAATTACATCTCATTCCTAGAAGAAAAAGGGAATGAACAAATGTTGTACCAACTTAGAGAATAAGATGCAAAAGAAGCTTCTCTATGAAGCATATTTTCCCAGGACCAGCCCACAGCATAAAAACTACTCTCACTCGGTGGTGCTTTGAAATCCCAAGCATGCATGGCTCTTGGAAGGTTTCTCTTTGGCGCTCACCTTGCACGCAAACTCTAGGAATCTTTAAATGTGGGAATGTTCCGTGATTGAGTAAGTCATTCAAGTTACGGTTAAGTGAAATGTTATGCAGCACTCATAAATGGATGATTCACTTTCGAAATTCGTAATTGCTCGAGGGTTGCCTTGTAAACTCTAGGGAAACTTCTTAGGCGAAGTCCACAAGTGGTTAAGTTCTTTCTCTCGGGAGTTTTCTCACAGGTATCAAGTTCTAAACCAAGAAGAAAAAGGGGATATGCTAGGCCATTCAAGTTGCGGGTTAAAGAGGCTGCTATGCTCACTTTAGTATTCTGAGTAGATTAAAGATTCATTATTACATTGAGAGATTCTCAGTTCTAATCCTTGTCATAGGATCTGCTTGAAAGGAATGCCCGACCCATGGATCCTCGAGTTGGACCCTAATTTGGATCCACACCCTTAGTTATTTGAGCGCAAGGCACCGGCGCAGCCTCTGGGACCTTCTTGCGGTGAAAGGCGCACCATATGTCGAATATATATTTTATATGATGGTTGTTTCCTATTTTTACATGACTTTCTAGCAAGTTCTTGGCTATTTTAGTTGTTTTTTTTACTTCTTATCCTTTTATATAGGGATTATACAGTAGTTGGGAGGGTTAGGGCTTTTTTTTTTGGAGTTGAAACATGGCAGAAATGGGGCTAGAGGGGCTTAAATCTCGAAAATCAAGTATCTAGGGCCAAAATGACGTTGTTTGGCCCACTTTTAGGTCAACAACTCAAAACAAGCATAGTTTTGGATAAGTTAAAATAACTCATCCAAAAGCGATGTTACTGGTCTCTTAAAGCAAAAATATATATAAGACCAAAGCGACGTCGGTAGTCTCTATTACAGGGAAAAACAAAATACCAGAGCTTCTCTAATTGACGGCAAAAGAAATGGAGAAGAAGAAGAAAAGGAAAAAAAAAACTTGAAATGCCACGATGCGGCGCCTCCCTTGAGGGCGAGGTGCTACGCCGAGTGGTGGTGCCTAGACTTTAAGCGATTACTATGTGCACTCAGCCACTACCACAAGGAAAGTTTCAACACGTCATCACTTTGAAGGACACACATTGGATTCTGATCCACATTCTTCTCCAAACTCTTACTCGTGCGGAATGTGGGAATGCAGATGGAAGCCACCCTGAACATTTGAATATCTAGAGGGGCTCTGTTTAGATTTGACCATAAGAAATAGGAACGTAACCTTGTTTTCCTGGATAAAGCAAGCATTCAAGCAAGCTCCAAGTCATATTGATTTTGCTTGCCCCTTCTGAGGAGCAACTTATGATGTTCAAGATATTTTAAGCGGAATATACATCAATTGGAGGAAACCAAGAACTATACATACAATATGCTAACCTCTTGGTGGGATGGTAGACAAATCCTCGGCTCTTGAGCAAGCTTGGAAAGTCGTTCAAATTAAGCGCAAACAACAAACTTAGATGATTACATGAGAAAATGTAAAATAAGATTTATAGAGTTATTCCCGAGAAAGGTCACTAGCAGAATGAAAAAATGAGGTACTTACAATGTATATGATCATCTTTAATATGGCGCGTGCAAAGCTTGTTCATAAGCTTCACTTTGGCACAGTGATAGAATTGGCTAAAGTGGGAACAACATTGGCTAGGTCATACAAACCGCAAGAGACTGTCTGTAATCAGGCTCCTTGATATTAACGAAGAAGCAATTTCTTAGCTTTTAAAATCATAAGAGAAATCTACTCAGAAAATCATGCAATAAATAAACAAATAAATACCTATTCTGAAAAGATGCAAAATTTCTCAAAGGAGAAGATATCAGCATATTTTGGGTCGGCTTGTGCAATTTTCTCCAAAGTCACAAACATTATGGAAACCTGTCAAACAATAGATCCCACTTTATGGAACTACATCTCTTATAATAAATAACAAATGACAAACATCTCTACAATCTCTTAATCACTACTAAAACTTGATTGGTAGTGTAGAGGTTCATAAGCTAGACCGCCCCCTCAAAGTGCCTACTTTTTTTTTTTTAGTAGTATACTTATTTCTTATTTCTTGGATAGGTGGTCAAGTAACACAAGTAGCTCTCTAATCTTGAACTATTTATTTATCAATGTTGCTTTGATTTAAAAATGGCGACTAAAAAACACATTCTACATTAAACCCAATTAATGGACCTACTTTACTAGAGTAGCTTCTTTTATTTTTTCATTTTTTGTCCCCATTGGAAATTAGGCTTGGAACCTCCTTGACCCCAATCCTTTGCCACTTGAGCTGACCTTAAGGGCAATTAGTGGACCTACTTTTAACATAGAGTAAAGGTGAAATAACAAAATAAAAATAAAAATAAAAAGAAAAGTTAAAGATGAATATATGATACTTCTATTTAATCAATACCCAAAAAACATATCTAGCAAGCACAAATTCTATTGTTTGGAATACTTTTAGTGAGAGAAAAGAATTCTCTAATTTTATTAATTCATAAAGTGAGGAGCATCAGTATTTATCTTCTAGGTGAGAAGTAAAGGAAACAAGTTAAGTCTAAGTAGGAGATTAAAGAGAAGGAAAAAGATTCCTAATAGAAAATAATCCTTAACCTCCCCCTCAAATTGGGTATATAGGTCAAAAGTAAGCTTGTCACATATATTTTATCTTAAGACCTCGAGAGACTTAACGAAGATATCACGCTAGTTGGTCATTAGAGTTGACAAAACCAATATTTAAAGCCCAGGACGGACAGACGGTCAAGCCAGGTCGACCAGCCCGGTTCCGATCGGTTCGATCTTGCAATAATTTATATTGAATCGGGTGGGAACCGGCAAGAAATCGCTGAACCATGCGAATCGCCCGGTTTTAAATGAACCGAGCAGTTCAACCTCTCCTTTATTTTCTCCTCGGAAAAAGAGGGATGATCTTAGCGTGTCGCTCTTGACGTGTCAAACCATTCCTGAAACATTGTAGAATAAGTCAACGTTCCAATCAGTTTTTGATGCTTTAATTGAGAAATTAGGTACATAAGGAGGAATCTTTCCTTCTACTCAACCGATGTGGGACAACTTTCTCTTAAATGAAAATAAGAGATCACGCACAGTAGCCACCATTGCCTAATTACACTCTGTTTCATTATTTTAAAAAAAAAAAAAAAAAAAATCCATGTCTCAAGATTATTCATAATAGTAAATAAAATGAATATAATTTTTTTCAACTTTGCTTTTATTTAATTTAAATAATATGAAACATATTTTATTAAAAATTCAAATATCAATATATATATATATATATATATATATATATATATATATATATATATATATAGATTTCAAAATAAAAAATTTATAATATTTTTCAAAATTACAATATTAGTTAGAATTAGATAAACCAAAATTTTCTTTTATTTAGATGTATCCAGAATTTAAATATGGTATACTTTATCTAAAAATTCAAATATCAATATATTTATATTTATATTTATATTTGAATCTTATGTATTAGAAACATAAAATAAATTATTGATTTTCAATTTATTATAATATATATTATTTTATATTTTAATAATATATAAATTATATATTTATGACATCACCGGTTATTTGCGGTTCCTTTTGATCCGACCATTGAGACCATGAACTAGTAACTTTTCCTTTTCAATTACGGTCGGGTTTAAAACATTGAACAAAACTAGTAGTCATGCATCCGTGCAATTTTATAACTTTGATAAAGTGGCAATCCACTTCAATGTGATTGGTCATATGGAGAAAATTGGGTTAGATGAAATCTCTGGCGACTTGATTATCACATATAAGCTTCATCATTCGTCCTTCCCAAATCTTAACTCTTGGAGGGGAATCTTCCAGATCATATGAGTTCACATGTTCTTTAAGGTCATGGCTAGATACTCGGTTTCAACACTAGATTTGACCACTATGCTGTTTCTTACTCTTCGAATATTAGTCTCGATGAACACACAATATTCTGATGTAGAATGTCTATCTATGGGTGAGCTTGCCCAGTCTGCATCACTGTAGCCAACAATCTAGGTATGACCTATGTTCTCATACAACACCCCTTGACCTAGTGTTCCTTTGACATAATGGAGAATATGGAACACAGCAATCCAGTGCATTCATCACTTGGGTAGTGTAAGGAGCCGAAATTCTTTATCACTCCATGGGGAAAAAAAAATAATTAAAATAGAAGTGATAATGAGATAGTTCGGTTTACCTACAAGTAAGTCGATATCTCCTTGGATCTTATGAGGCTCCCACGGGCTGTTACAAGTTTGATAGTCGGATCCATAGGTGTCTACAAGCTTATAGTCCGACATACCGATTAATGCAATCTATATCAAGATTATGCTTCCTCGAATAATCCTGTTGAATTAGAATGAGCTCTTATGATACCTAGAAAGTATTTGAGTTACCCCAAGTCTTTTGTCTGAAAGTAGCTGAAGAGGTGTTGTTTAAGTTTCTCAATACTATCCTGATCATTACCAGTAATGACAATGTCATCCACATAAACAATCAGTAAATACATTGTTTAGTAAATTTATGATATTATAAGCGGAATGATTTGTTGTTTGAGTTTCTAAATATTATCCTGGTTACTACCAGTAATGACAATGTTATCCACAAAAACAATCAAGTAAATACATTGTTTAGTAGAGGTATGATAGTAA
Organism: Tetrastigma voinierianum; assembly: GCA_016808115.1. Taxonomy (NCBI): domain Eukaryota; kingdom Viridiplantae; phylum Streptophyta; class Magnoliopsida; order Vitales; family Vitaceae; genus Tetrastigma; species Tetrastigma voinierianum. Next base: position 32,148 of record JAEQBH010009815.1, read on the forward strand.
CAAACGGAATGGTTTGTTGTGCTTCAAATCATGTCAAACTCCTAAACCACTGAGCTCAACTAGCTAAACCAAGCTCGAAGAAGTCCATACCATATAAGGAATGACGTGGCTAGCATACCAAACCCGAGACTCCACTTGAGCAACAGAACTAGCGGTTGCTACGTATATACTCTCGGCGAGATCGTGAAGGAAGACATTCTTGATATCGATTGAAAAGGGAGTATTATAGCGGCTAGTAGAGAGAAGCAGCGAACAAAAGCAATCTTATTGGAGAAAATGTATCATAATAGTCCAAGTCATATTGCCAAACGGGCCTTAGGCTGACCTACCTAGCCATCGGGTCCCCACCTTCCTCTATATAAACCAGCGACAACCAATATGAGACTTCTTTAGGAGGAAGAGTGACGGCTTCCATGTGCCATTGGAGTAAAGATCATCAATTTCTCGGTCATTGCCTATTTCTTGAGATGGCCGAGAGCCTCACTAAAATGCTTTAGAATTAGGGATAGAAAAAAGGTAAAGAAACAAAGGCAAAGTACTAAAGAGATTTACATTTTGAATGGGAAATAGGTAGATCATCGAGGCGGTTGCGGAACCGAGGCGGGAGATGATGGTGGCGTAGAGATGAATGCAAGAAGCCCTATAGTGAGTATAAACTGAAGTGGTAGAGTCACAACATCAGAGTAGATGGAGAGAAATATGGAGATGGTAAGGAATAAGAGGACTAGACAAGACATCGAAGCAGAAGGATCGTTGGAAAGAAGGAGGAATCACCAGAAAAGTGCCATCAACGGAGATGGCGTCGCGATTAATCGGGAGAATAACATTAACCGAAGGCGAGAATGAGGGCACACTTTGGCTTTGGTAGAGAGTTTGTCTTGCCTAAGAGTGAGCAACGGACAAGTGAAGACACGAGGAGGAGGCCAAAGAGAGGTTGATTAAACGGGGATGGAATGGGGACTTGATCATGTAAAACAGAGGATGGCATACGATTAATCAAATAACATGCAACTAAGATAACATCCCCAAAAACGTTAAGGAACCATATGAAGGAGGAGAAGAGTGCGAGCTATCTCAACTAAATGACGGTTCTTGCGCTTAGCCACTCCTATCTGTTGAGGAGTGTAAGCCTGAATGATTGAGTGAGGAATCTCATAGGAAGATATAAAAGAAGAGAATGATAGAGAAATATTCATAGGCATTATATCGATTAAACAAAAAAAAAATCCTAGGCATTATCACTTCTTAGAATACGAATAGAAGAATTGAATTGAGTGCGAATTTCAGAATGAATTTTTGAAATATAGAAAATAACTCGACTCGAGTTTTTATTAAAAATAACCAAGTACATTGTGAATAATTGTCTATAAAAGTAACAAAATAACAAAATCACAAAGTAGTGCAAACTTAGAAGCACCCCCGAACATGGTGCAAGCTCAAGAGACTTCGTCAGGATCTAGCGGCTTTGAAGCAGAGGCAGTATGTTTCCCAAGCGACATGACTCACACTCGAGATAAGCTAGAAAAATGAGTAACTAGCTTCCCAAACTTGGAGAAGCTGGATAAGCTAGGAGCGATTGTGGATGAAGATGGCTTTCAGTGATGAAGTTGTGAGGAAAAGAAACAGAGTACCTGATGAAGGTCCACCTGAGTCAACTTACTAATGGAGCTAATATTAAAAGAATCAGAACATAGCGTCTGGTAGGGGGCAAGAGAGGAGGGGACAAGCCGAGCCAATGCCTCCTAGCTATGGTTGAAAACCATTAGCTAAAGGTAATGGTTAGTAAAGGAGGCGAATAGGTAAAGAAAGAAAAAGTCTTTATTACTAGAGATATGATCGAGAGACTTGGGAATAACCGAAAATGAGGCGAAATATGACGAAGTGTGCGGTGTAATCTCAGATTGCATGGACTGAGTAGTAGTGAAGGTATGGCGAAGTAACCAAGCAAGAGCCTCATCAAAGTTTGGAATAACTGCCCTAGTGAGTATATGTTCCTTGATGTTCTCAAATCTAGCCCGAGGTTAAGCAGAAGAATGATCATAAAGACTCGATCCTTCTTTGATAGTGTAGTCTCGGCATTAATAGATTTCGGCAAGATAGATGCAAGTTCATCCGTAAGGGCAAACATCCGTCCACCATAAGAAGATATATCCATGTTGAGTTGTGTTAAATTAGCAATGGATGATATTATTTGGTAGAGCCCATTTGAATGTCATTAAGCGTCTGATTTCTTCACCCTAATTCGAAAAAGTGTAGCAAGTTTTATAGGCCCTCATATTATATGAGTCTTGGCATCAATAGATTGTCGAAGAATATTATGGTAAGAAGCATTAGTTTTTGCCAGGGATGTTTATTTTCGGAGATACTTGTGTCTGTAGTAGTAAGAAGATCCTCACAACCATTGATAAATATAGTTCCACAAAATCTGCCCGTGACATATAAATTTCCTCCCCAGCAGGTTTATCAAGGTAATCATAGGAGTTCTAGATACAAAATTAAAAGTCTGACTTTTTATCATAAGACATCTTTCAGTCATAAAGATGAAATCAGCGAAGGTCAACAAAATAAAACGAGAACTAGTACTTTCAGGAACAAACAACTCTGAGGGCTGAAGGTGTCGTGAAACTAAAAAACACAAAAAGAAAGGGAGATTCGAGGCGACATCACCTTTAGAAACAATCACCAAAAGAAAAAGAGGAGAAAAAAGGGTTTCGATGACGGCCAAAGAGACACAACAAGGGGCTAGAAGTGGCTCTTCGGCAACAGGTGAGGAGTAGTGGAGGAGGAGCGGGGCGAGCAATGCGGAGAAAATAGTGCCTAAATTCCCGGAAGAAATGGCGTCGGAAGACAAAAAGCATAGATCGGGTCTCAAATCAGCTAACTAGAATGATAGAAGGAATGATCGTGAGCTTGCAAGTGAAGTGCGATGACCAGGAATGGGCCACACACCCTCACGGGGATGGGTGCGTGGGGACAAGGCCGTGAAAGTCCTCGTGCGTGGACGCATGGATTGTGGTTGCCAAGGTTCTTCCTCGATGAGTAGATTGAGTTCTTGACAATCTCAATGGGTGTGCTTCGCCAATCGAAAACAAAGATTAGCGAAGTTCACGGCGTGAGGGCTTCAACGTCGAGTGAAGGCTTCCTAATTGCTGCGATGCCGTTGATGAGGCCGAGAAGAGAAACAAGGCCATTAGATGGGTTGCTAGGGTGAAGACATGGCTAAGCAACCCATATTCTACTCTCTTTCCGGCTCGATACCATGTGAAAAGAAAAAAATAATTCTCTGATTTTCATTAATTTACAAGTGGGAATATACATAGTATACTCTAGTGTTAGGGCAAAAAACAGAAACAAAGTTAAAGTCTAATTAGGAGACTAAAGAGAAGGAAAGATTCTTAAATGGATTGAAACTAATCATAACACTTTGACAATTGATGTTCTATTTGAGGTTCATTTCTAAAAAGGGTGTTGGCATAGTGGTCTAATTTCAATTAATGGGTAATTACTATGTCAACATGTTCTTGTTCTAATGATATTTCATATTCTGTATATAAATGGACCAAGCAGATTAGAGCTTTGGACTACAAAAGCTTAGAGAATAGTAACCTTTCACATTGCAATTGCAGTTGAAGTGCTCTAGGCAGTTTGAGGTCCACTTGATCCATAAACAAGAATAGACTAATGGCTGTAGAGAAAATTTTCTATGCCTTCCTAGTTATGCAGAAAATGACAGCATCCTGTCTGAACCATAGTTCTACTAACCAAGACTAAAAACAAGTGGTGTGCCTTTAAATGAGGCAAGCCATATCATATTATCTTGCTTGATGATTTAGTACTTACTCTTCCACTCAATTGCTTGACTCAATAAAGTTTTGCACCAGCTACTTGAAATATACCATTTTATCCAGGCATAACATAAAACTACACCATGGTAGCTAATCCATTATGTTTAGAGAGAGGATTACTCACAAATTTTGTGTATGCCTGATCAACCAAATCTCTAGATTGTCCCTGGATGTACTGCTCCATACGGGTTGCAAGAGTTGCAAATCTACGTAGAGAACAGATAACATTTGGTATGATGCAAGACCAAGAACACAAGTATTACACATATAAAGTCATTATTAGATGAAATAAGGAATTATTATTTTTCAGAAAATGGAATTTACAGATGCTTAAAAGACAGTTAACAAAATCTACTATTATTTCTATTATTCAGTGTTCTACATAAATATATGTTGAAGCGTTTCTTAAAAGGAGATCCTTTTAATCACATATTATTAGAGAGAAAAAGCAGTGACATTTAACATATCCAAGAAAGGCTTGCACTCCCAAAAGCAACAAACCATTAATAAAAATAATAATAAGAAAGAAAGTACTGTCCATAGTTCAAAACTCAAACATCCATATGAATTGAACCTTACAAAAACATCATACTGTTTGGGTAGGATAAGAATAAAAATCAGTTCAGATAATCAAAACATCAAGTACAGCAAAAAGCCAAATTTAGGAGAATCCAATCATCCTAATGACAACTGATATTTTAAAGATGTCCAACTTTAATTTACCTGGGTATAAGTATATCAACAATAATGATTAATTGACAGGATAAACTAATGAGGAATTAAGCTGTATCCCAGCAGATTGCAAGGGACACATGACTTCAACCATGACTGTGATGCTATTAAGACAAAATTCTAATTCATCAAGAAAAAGTAGAAACAAAATGCTTAACTGATTGCATAGTAATTTATAGTTGCAAGAAGATTCCAGAAACATCCTTGAACTAAACAGATAAAATTTCAAATGCATGGGTTGAACAATAAGATATTAAAATAATATTGAGGTGAGTCATAGCCTTATTAGTGTAGTTAAGAGGCCAGAAATAAGACCACTTAAAACACAAAGAAATATCATTGTGCAAATCTTCTTCTTTGCTCAGAATTCTCTGCTATGCTTGCATTTTTTCCTCTTTGCAAACCAGTTGTGAGATACATCCTAATTTAAGCCCATATATGCAAGGAATGTGAATATCATAAGTAGACATGTTTTTTTATTTACAAGCAATTCAATTTAGTGGATTGAAATAGTCACACCTGATTTAACTCCTCAAGATATACAGCTAATAAATTCCTCTATTGATTATAAATATATGGCATCAGTTTAAAATTAAAAATGAGCAAAGAACAACAGTAACATCTGATTTCATCATTTTCAATTTTCCTAATCGGAATAAAAACTTAAAACACCCAGCTAGATTATAAAATATTAATTTTTTTCCAAAATAGTTTTAACCAAATTCATTTTCTAAATGAAATATAGGAAATGAAAAGCATTTTCAGAATTATAATAAAAAATAAAAATCGGGAAAATTTTTTCATTTCCAGAAATTAAAATAAAAAATAAAAAATTAGAAAACATTTTCCAAATCAAATTCAACCTTTTACAAGTAAATAAAGAAGAATGTACTTACTAGAACTGAGAACACATTAACTTGATGCAATTGCTAAACCGAGGTGTTCATCTTCATTGGTCAACCTGAAGTGTTCATAGGTGCATGTTTTCACCAGTCAAGTTGAAGGAGAACACCTCAGGTGGCAAGTGAGTAAATGATAAAAATACATGTGATGTGAATCATTTTGACATAAGCTTATCTCACGGCCCATATGCAGACAGAGAAAGAAGCCAAAACTCCTAGTAACTAGTTTACCTGGGAATATATGATAGTACGCCCATCTGCCGAACATTACGCTCGTTTCTTTCAATCTGGTGACAAGCTTCATCAACAAACTGCACAATAATTCATTGCTTACACTGGTAAATATCACAACCTGGAGAATGAAAATAGGTTCAGCTTAAGGACTAAAACTTACACGGCCAAACTGCATAGAAATTCTTGACTCCAGATCATCAGCAGGCGTACAAATCCTGCTGCATCAGCTTTCTGACCAGAAATATACCGTTCTGTAATCCCATGCAGTGATATGCAGCGCAAAGGGTCAATTTTGTATGCCCAATCCACCACTGCATAAAAGTCTTCCTAGAATCGCATAAAAAAATTATAGATTTCACAGTCGAAAACTAAATTTTGGAGTTACTTTGGAGATTAACTTGGTAAGCCACCATAGCATAGAGTCCATAATTGTTCAAAAGCCACTTGACATAACCTGTTGCTAAATGTTAAACAATAAATTATCACAAAAGCTCAGTTGTAAGATTTGGGTTTTAATATGAATATCGTATCTTTATGTGCCACTCACGTGCGACCTCATACCCGCATGTAGGTAGAAACGGACAAATAAAGTCCTGTGAACTTTAAAATCAACGAATGAGCTGCGAAGTGGTTCGAACTCAGCACCTATCAAGCCCCAGGCTTTGTCTGATGTTCGCGACAATTCTCTAAAAGCTCAAGCTTGTAGGATTTGGGTTTAATATGAATATCGTACTTTAACACTAAATGACAAATAAAATTCAAGGAAGTGTCTCTTTGGTCGTCGAGAAGTTTGGGGGTGGGCGAGATTCCTAGGTGGGCGGCTTAAGAATTTGAGGGCCTCTAGGGGCATTGTGATTTTACGGGATTCTGTTAAAACTTCTAGCTAAAGAGGAAGGTCGAGTTCACGGTGTTCTTTAGCAGATTCAAGTTCCATTGTTAGTCGTACTTGGGTTCACGGTTTTATGGTCCATTGTCTATGGGGCTAGGAATTTCTCACAGGGCCGAATTAGGGCTATTAAAGGGTGGAATGATACGTGTACATTGGCGGGGACTAACATCATAGATTTCCAAATGAGTGAATTGGGAAGGTAGAATCACGGGTTGATGTTTCTCCAGGTAATAGATGACTTAGGTTGAGAGGCTTGTCGATTCGGGGTGGTCGGTACACTGGAAGGGTGGTGCGAATAATTGTAGGATGTGGCTAGACGGAGTTCTTAGTCTCGAGGAGTGGGACGTCTTTTGGCGGGGATGAGGCGGTATTCTCCTAGTCTCGGTCATTTTCCTATCCCTAATCGAAGGGGGTAGAGTCACAGCAAAAGAGACCTTCCTTTTAGGTCGAGAATATGGTTAGGAGGTTTCAAAGATCCCAATTAGGTGCGGTGGCAGCGGTTGGAGTTCGGGGAATGGCAGTTATGTTCTAATGGAAAGATGAAAACCATAAAATTTGTCAAAAATTGGAGCAAAGAGGTCTTTGGGAGGGTTGAAGAAAATAAGAAGTCAGCCCTGGCAAAAGTGGCAGCTTGGGATGATTTAGAAAGTGAAAGACCCCTTCGAAGAACTTGGTACAAGAATGACAGCGTTGGAGGAATTCAAGAAATGGTCTTTAATGGAGGAAACATCTTGGAGGCAAAAGTCTAGGGAGATATGGCTAAAAGAGGGGGACAAGAACACTGGGTTTTTCCACAGAATGGCCAATTCTCACAAAAAAAGCAATACTATCGAAAGGATTCGGATTGGTGGGGATTGGCTTGAAGGGGATGGGGAGGTTAGAACAGGCATTGTGAATGCTTTCAAAGTTTCTTGTCGATCACAGGGTTCTTGGAGAGCTAATACGAGGGCTGGATTTTCCCGAGGTTAGGAGTTTGTTTGCCTCACAAGCTTGGGGAACCTTTCTTTGAAGCCGAAATCATACGGCGTTGTTAAATCTCAATGGGAATGACCGAGGGTCTTGATGGCTTCAACTGCGGCATTTTGGCGACTTAGTTGGGTAGTTAAGACTGGACATTTTGGATCTCTTCAAGGATTTTCATGAAGGGAAAGATTTGGAAAAGGCCTAATTCTACCTTCCTTGTGTGATTCCAGACAGAGTTTTTAGACCAATCAACTTTGGATTGGTAGTATATATCAGCCCGATTGCTAAGGTCCTTGCTAACGAGAGTGAAAAGGTTATGAATGGTTTGGTTAACCGGCTCAAAAATGCTTTTATGGGAGGTGACAAATCTGGATCGTCCACGATTGCCAATGAGGTTATTGACTCGATGCGGAAGGAGAGGATCCTTTGCAAACTCGATATTGAGAAAACATGACCGAGATAAAGCGGAACTTCATCTTGAAGGTGCTAAGATGGGTTTGGGGATAAATGGGTGAGTTGGATTGAGTGGTTACATCTCCTCTTGCAGCTTTCTCGTGCAGTTTAATGGTAGCGGTATCTTTTTAGGGGTTTAAGGCGGGGGACCCATTATCGCCGTATCTTTTGTTTCGGCATGGGGCTCTTTCGGTTAATGATTGGCAAGCAGTTGGAAAGACTTATCTGGGTATTTGTTTAAGGGGAGAGATAACACTGTAAAGCATATCACACATTTGCTCTTCGCGAGGATATTCTCTTGTCTTAATAAGGATACTAAGGATCGGATGGCTTTGCTATCTTTGGTTGCAACAGTTTGAAGCGCTTTCGGGTTGAAGATCAATCTAGAGAAAAGCTCCTTACTGCCTGTGGGAGGGTTGAAGATGTGGATGGGCTTGCTTTCGAGCTAGGGTGCAAAATAGGCTCTTTACCCTGCGGTATCTCGAGTTTGCCTCTAAGCAAAACATAAGGAGGCTTCAGAGAGTGTGGGATGGAGTGGAAGAAAGGTTTAAATATCGTTGGCTCTTTGGAAAAGACAATATATCTCTAAGGGTGGAAGACTCACTCTCATTAGAAGTGTACTCTCCAACATGCCCACCTACCTATTGTCTCTCTTCCGGATCCCTAAGAAAGTCAGGTTTAGACTAGAAAAAATTCAGCGTGACTTCCTTTGGGGTGGGGGCTCTTCGGAGAGAAATTTGATAAATTGGGACTTAGTGCATCCGGAGTAAAGGTGGTTTGGGTATTCCTTGTCTGCAACTTTAATAGGGCTTTGCTCGGGAAATGGTGTTGGAGATTCTCGACGGAAGATAACTCTATGTGGAGGAGCGTCATTATTTTGAAATATGGCTTGGAGGATGGGGGCTGTTTTCCTCCTATTCCTAAAGGATGCCATTGGGTTGGTCTTTGGAAGGAAATTTGCAAAGAAGCTTTGTTCCTTAGAAATCCTTGTTCGAGTGAATTGGGGATGGTTCAAGGCAAGATTACGGGAAGGCGGTGGTGTGGTGAAGCTCCTCTATGCTCTTCTTTCCCTGTTGTATCGTTTGGCTAACTCTAAAGGGGCTAAGGTTGCGGAGTTTTGGTGGCCCGGGGTCGGGAAGCTTGGAACTTCAGTTTTGGAAAATTTTTGAGTTGGGAATTGGGAGGTGCAAGGTTTCCTTGCCACGGTCAATCCTCGGGTATCAAGTAAATACTTCTGAGTAGATTATGGTGGAAAAAGGAAAAAAAATGGTAGCCTATCTTGTTAAAACATGTTTTGAAGCTGTTAGAGGCGTGATCGGCAATCGGTGCCTATAAAGATCTTGTGGAACCTGCAGTTCCCGCTAAGGTGGGATTCTTTAGCAAGGAAGTGTGGTGGGGCAAGATTTACGATGTGGATCGGCTTAAAAATAGGGTTTGCTAACGCGACGGGTGTGTTTTATTGGAAATGATGAAGAGATCTTTAGAACACTGTTTATCCCATTGCCCCCAAGGTGTGGTGCATGTGGACTGCAATTTTCTCTTTGTCTGGTGGGGGGTGGGTTTGTCCTTTTCTGGTACAAGACTTGTTGTAGGGTTGGCTGCACCTCCCCATGTGGAAAAAGGACGCCAAGTTATGGAGAGCGGTACCTCTTTACTTGTTTTGGGCTATTTGGAAAGAGAGAAATAGGGTTGTGTTTGATGATGAAGCCTTTTCCAAGTCAGGTGAAACATGCTTTATTTTCTTTCTCTTGGGCTAACGATGTTTGAAGTAGAACACCCTTTTGTGAGAGATATTTCAATATTCCCTAGCGCTGGCTTTGTGGGTTGCTTTGTTTTTTGGTTTTTTTTAGTTCTTTTTCTTTGGTTGGTTTTGTTTTCCTCGTTGTATACGCCCTGTATACCCCTTGGGGTCCTTTTTTTGGTATTAATACACTTGTTTATCAATCAAAAAAAAAAAAAAAACTTCCTACAGAACAACGTTAAAAAGTTCAAAAGAAAAAAGAGATTCTGATTTCAGTGGGTAGGTGAGATAAATAGAAAGCAAATGACTTTGGAAACAAGAAGATAAATAGGGATCTTAGAGTTCTTTGAATTGATGAGGACCGAGAAGCCATATCTTGAGATTCACGATTGCATGCTTGCATATGTAGCTTTTGCTTTAAAAGAAAGAAAGGAAAGAAGGTTACGTCATGTTATGGAACATATCTATGTATCACATATATCCCTAATTTTATTTGTTTGAGATTTGGATCCTCTGGCAGCAAACCAAGAGTTGGACCCTATCGGTTTTTAAACTAAAAGATCCTAGGTTGCCTCTTTATCAAGGTGAGATCATTGTATCAAAAGAACATAAGCACCACTGAGCTTATGTATCTCAAGCGAAAATCCATTCCATGAAGTCAATTGAGGTGTTACATTCTAATGTAGTTCCTTTGATATAAAGTTTTAGACGATAATTTTCTCAGATTAAACCATCTAGCCATGCTCTTAATGGTATAGAATTTGATATGACTATGGCACGAAACTACAGTTACAAGATCTTTCAGCGTTTGGAAGTTTCAAATGTACTTTAGCAACTTCATGATCTCGATAGAATGGTACCGAAGTGTTAAATTTCTGATAATCATAGCATAAAGCATTTTTAAAATAGCATTAAGTAACATCGTTACGTAATCATAAATAACAATATATGTAAAACCTTACTTGGATACCATCAAGCAAATCTGAAGAGATTCATTTAATGCTCCCGACTCTGCCGAAACTTTTACCTACAAAAATAAATAATTTTAATTAAGCTGATTATTCTTGAGAAATATCGGAGAACTTTTGAGAACATAGTCGGATGAACTTGATGTGGACGAACGGATGAATAGCCCTTAAAATGAAAGGAAGGAGAAGGCACGCAAAAGCAGTTACGGTTTGTTGTCATTTTCATCAATATCCATAATACCCAAATCATCATCCTTGGTGTCATCATCGTTGGATCAGTTTGGTCTGGTTGGCATGACCTGGAGGAACCAATGCGGGAACTTCAAAGCATGGAAATGTGCAAAAAGAACTCGCTAGTTTGAGCAATGAGCAGGATAAGGTTCTAATATCCAAAAACAACATTTTTGGAGATTTTGAATATCCGGTCAAAATTATACCTCATCAACGAAGTGGGATGAAAATTGTGAGCATTTTTTATAGAAGCTGTTAGGAAGTATCCGTGTTGTTCATATTTTGACCCAGGCCGGTGGAAGCTTCCAAGCCGAGGCAGGTTGGATTTCTTGAGTGCTTTGGTGCTAACCTTCTGAAGCTCATTTGCAAACTCCTGAGCCTTATTATATGATACCAAGGGCAATCGAAATCGGGCCACAGATCTAGTAATTATTAAGGACACATCTACTCTTAAAGAACAAGATTCCTCTTCTCTACTTCTTCTTTTAATGTAACTAAAATCAACATAAAAACAAGAGAATGCAACTTCCTCAGCTTGAGATACTACGACATTTGATCATTTAGAGAAACATATATAAAGGAATCTTTGGAGAGGTGAAAAAAGCGGATACCTTGAGTATTCTTATTCAATATTCAAATCATCCTCTAATATTTAATATTTGAATTATCTGAATAATAATTAATTGAATATTTATTCTAGCTATGTATGATAATGGCCCAGCCAGAGAATTTTATGAAAAAAGATCTTTTAGAGTTTAGATCCCTTTCATTTCTAAATTACACTAGTATCTTAGTCATTTCGAGACTACTCAGATATGTATGTTTCTATATATTTATGTTCCTAAAGTTAGATTACACCATCATAAATTATGTTGGACTAAGGATTCGAGAAACTGGTGTATTATTTGTCCATGGATTTATTTATGTGTGTGTGTGTGTTTTGTGTTTTGAATGCCACTTAATCCAAGAATTGAAGAGTACCAAATAAAATAGAAGAAAGATTACTCATTCATCAGCTCATATATTACTGAAGCGAAAACCAAGAAATGGGGTTTAAGGGTCTTGAAAATACGAGAATTTAATGAAAATCAATCACGACGAGATATTTTTTCATTTTTAGTTTTTTTTTTTTTTTTTGGTGGGGTGGTCTGCTGGAATTACCCTACGGAGACACGCACATAAGGATCATCTGAGGCTTTAAATGCTAAAAGGGTGTCGGATAAGGGACTCACGACAAAGTAACTCAATCTACTAATACTATTGCCCCGAAAACTCAAATTGTGCTAGTTGTAATACTGATCACGTGAAGTACCCGAATCACGGGATTATACAAAAAAAGTGTCAGCCACCAACTGACAAGACAACAAAAGTAGCAGGGGCCCTACCTTGCTCTTTTACCAAAAGAGTTTCTAAGAAACATCAATATCAATCTATAAAATCTTAAGTCCCGAGAGAACAAAGGTTAAAGAAATCAATTTGAAACATCTCGAAAAATTGCTCTTGAAAGAAGAGTTTATTAAAAATGAGAAACGAGAAGCCCCTTTTAAGGTAGCTTGAAAGAGGGCTAATCTGAGAAGACAACAAAATAGATGCAAAGTTATTTTAAAATTAAAATAACTACTTATTTATAAGAAACCAAAGAATGTTATAGTATGTATCATCACGTTAATATATTGGTGTGTATCTTATTAGAGGATACTTCTTATAAGGTTGTAATACATTTAGGAAAGTAGATCATCTTACCTCTTGTATAGCCCTTATACTGTATATATATGTATATGTGACTCAATGGAAAATACAAGAAGTTCTTTCCTCAGTTTCTACATGGTATTAGAGCCTAGGGCTCGGATTTGAGAATTTGGGGGAGGGAATTTCACGAAGAAGAGGGCGTGAAGGTGTTCTTTTGAAACACCCATCCCCAGAGGTAGAGTGGGGTGTCCACTTAGCCCGAAATAGAAGTGACCACCGGCGGTAAGCCCGGCGAGCCATCAAGTCCGGTGGCCGGAGAAAAGGGTGCGCGCGTGGGCTACACACCTGAATCTAAAAATTTGTGTGTCCCACGCAAGGCACGTGGGACTGCTACGGCGAAGAACTCTTCCTCGGCGTTGCCAACCAGCAGCAACCCTCCTCGGCTATATCACGTCCTCTAGTCCAGGCCCTCTGATAGTGCATTTTGACCATTTTTGTGTTCGGCTGCCCTTTGTTCCTAGGGTTTCATGTTTTTTTTTCGGTGTTGTTTGTGATTCGGTAGCATCAGCGGGTGTTTTTTGAGTTTGTAAGCCCAAATTCCATTTGGGTGAGGTGCTTTCCATGGCATTGTGGTCATTTTCTGTGCAAGAATCCTATATTTCTGGTATTTTCATATTCTCAAAGACTTGTTTGAGTTAGATCTGCCCTTATGATTGACAAAAAAACCCTCAAGTGGGGTTATGAGTCATTATTGTCATCATCTAAGGCATGTACGCTAAGTTGTAGGAGATTGTAGAATAGAAATCGAAGGTTTCCATAAGTTCATGAATCATTGAAGAGTGTCTCTCAGCACTATGTTTACCGGGTTAAAATAAACCTAGCATGTCTTATTTCCTCTTCCTCAAATTGGTCATTGACTTTGGAACCACATATCACATGACAGGTAATTCTAGTTTATTTACTACGTTTTATTTTACCGCTATCGCTCTTGTTTCCGCCGCATGGGTCAACATCTTGTGTCCTTGGATCAGGGACAATTCATCCCTACTCCACCAATCATTTGACCTATGTTAAGGTTTTACAATTTACTCTTTTAATTTAATTTTAATTAAGTAAACTCTTGATAAACAGTGCGGTATCTCATTGCTCACAGTTATTGTTTGATTTAGGACCTTTCAGCGAAAATGGATTATTGGTAGAAAACGTGAATGGGGATCTCTACATCCTTGAAATAAGTGAAGTGCATTACTTGATTGCAGGTTCTTATCCCATTCGAATTACATTGTTGCTTGGGTCATCCTTCTCTCTGTTGAAGGAGCTATATCCTCAATTTCCTAGTCTATCCTCATTGACTTGTGAGTCGTGTCAATATGCTAAGCTTCATCGTGTGCATTTGAGTCCTAGAGTCAATAATCGAGCTTCCACTCCTTTTGAGTTGGTCCATTTAGATGTGAGGGGTTCATGTCCAGTTGTGTCCCCAACTGGGTTTCGATAATTTGTTATGTTTTTCGATGATTATTCATGAACAACTTGGTTATATTTAATAAAAAGCCGTTCAAAGTTATTTTCTCTTTAAAATTGCCTTACGTACTTTGAAATTCACACTTAGTTTCATGTTTCTTAAAATATGAAGTGATAATGCGAAAAAATATAAGTTTGAGCAATTCGGTCATTCATGCTTGAGAATGACATCCTTCATCAGACATCTTGTGTTAATACTCCTCAAAATGGAGTTGCTAAAAAAAAATAGTTACCTTCTTGAAACTACTCGATCTCTATTGTTTCAAATGCACGTGCCCAAGCATTTATGGGCCGATGTTGTTTCCACGCTTTGCTTGTTTTTTATCAATCGGATAATATTGTGGATTGGGCCACTCCGTTTCAAACCCTCTTCCCCCATAAATCTTTGTTTCTCATTGAGCCTCGGGGTATTTGGGTGTACTTGTTTTGTTCGAGATGTTCGTCCGCATGTGTGTAAACTTGATCCTAAGTCATTGAAGCGTATCTTCTTTGGTTACTCTCGAGTTCATAAGGGGTATAGGTGTTATTGTCCTAGTCTTCGCAGGTACATGGTTTCTGCTCCGATCCACACTAGTTAGGGGCAGGATGATGATTTGCTTGTTTATACTCTTGCCTCACCCTTACGATTTCCGCCTCGTAAACCTCCTATCACTTTCAGGTCTATGCTGGTGCCTACACCCCCGAGTTTTAGGCCCTCCTTTGGTTCGCCTTTGGATTCAGTTCTTAGTGATGACCTTCCTATTGCTCTCGTGAGGTAGCGTCCCCGATTATTATATCCAATCTCCTCATATTTCTCTTATAACCGTTTGTCATCTCATTCTTGTTCGTTTGTGCATCCCTTGAACTCTATATCATTGCTATGGTTTACGAAGCCACCCAACTCATCCTGATTGGCGTAGTGGTATGATAGAGGAGATGGATGTCTTGATTGATAATGGTACTTGGGACTTGGTGTGTTTACCTGCTGGGAAGAAAACCATTGGTTGTTGATAGGTGTTTATAGTGAAGTTTAATCTCGATGGATCGATTTGGTAAGAGTGAAGGCGGAGTGCTGTTGCTAAAGGGTGAACCAGGACCTATGGAATGGATTCGATACTTTTCCCGATTGCCACTATTTGGTTGTTTTATATTTATGCTTGACCACTCATGGTTGGGACCTCCATCAACTTGATATTGAGAATGTCTTTCTTCATGGGGATCTTGCAAAAGAGGTTTATATGGAGCAACCTTCAGAATTTGTTGCTTAGGGGGAGACTGGTAGAGTTTGTCATCTCCGAAAATCATTATGGTTTAAATCAAAGTCCTTGTGCATGGTTTGAAAAATTCAATTAAGTGATTGAAAATTTGGCGAGACAGAGAGAAACCATCGATCATTAATCTTTTATAGAAATTCTCGAAGCATGTATCATCTTGTTAGTTGTGTATGTCGATGAAATATTATCATTCTTGGAATGATGTAACAAGTATCTTCACTCAAGTCATTTCTTCATGGCCAATTTCACACAAAGGACTTAGGAATGCTAAAATACTTCTTGAGTGTTGAGAAGTTATGAAGACAAACGTGGAATCTTCTTATCTCAGAAGAGAAATATGTGCGGATATTGTTTACATTGTTAAGGCTTAGTCTCCTAATCTATTTAGGATTCTTTTCCTTCTCTCTTTAGTCTCCTAATTTGACTTTAACTTTATTTCCTTTTTTGTTCTAACACTAGAGTATAAATATGTATGTTTTCTCCTTTGTAAATTAATGAGAATACAAAATTTCTTTTCTCTCAACATGGTATCAGAGCCATAGAAGAGTTTGGGAATATTAGGGTTAGGGTTTCCTTGTGTGGTCAATTCCGACCCGTCGGCGGCGTATGCCTCACTGCAGTCGTATTACAGGTTATCATGAGAGCCTCGGGGCAAAGCCCTTGGTTAAAACAACCCGTCGCCGGAAAAATTTTCCGGCGAGATTTTCCAGCAACCCTTACTTTGGCGCATGGACACTTCACGAATCACGGGAGCTGGCTCCCAGCCAGGATCAAAATCTCGACAACGGGTCCCTCACGGACCCACCGTGTCTGACCCCGCCGAACATGAGGGCGTGTGAGGCTTCTTTAGTCACTGGACTTCACCACCTAAGTCGCCTACCCTTAGATCCCTACGAGCCTATGTCCACGGTTTCGATCCAACACCTACATCCAGATCTTTTGTCCACTTTCTCTCAAACTGACATATACTTCAGTTGATTTTTGATTTTTCGTCAATCCGACACCACTAAGCCTCATGCGGAGTTGTTTTGTTGTAAGAGAAATCTTTTGATTCCATTGTACGTGACACTTTCTTGATTTCTCATCTCTATGACTGAACAAGACGTCTCTATTGGACTCACCCCTGATTGATGTTATCAGTTACATGCGGGCCTCCCAAAAGTAATTGCTCCATTTAGTTTGAGTCTTCCCCCTGTCATTAAAATGAAGTTTGAGATATATCAGGGCTCATCCACACAACAAGGGTCATTCTTCACGTGACGAATATGAGAATACCTTCGTCTCTTTCGAGCAACCAAATCTCCTCCATTGCTTTGTTGCGAATAGATAATGTCCCTACTTGCCTTCTGATTCATCGCGCCTTGAATCCTTGATCTGGAGCCTCTGTCCATATCTCACAGTAATAAGACCTTTTCTTACATTACCTTTTCGTCTCCTTTACCCACTATTACCTTAGTTAATGGTTCTCAAACCATAGCTAAAGGCATTGACTCGGCTTGTCCCCTCCTTTCCTTGCCCCTTACTTATGTACTTTATGTTCCTAATTTTCTTTTTAATCTTATTTCCATGAGTAAATTAACTCGTGACCTTCATTGTGTACTTACTTTTCCACACAACTCTGTAACCTTGCGGGGCCAGAAATGCAGGAAAACTGATTAGCATAGGACATGAGTCAAGGCCTCTTTCACCTCGGCTTACTCTTTGGTCCACTACTTGCACTTCGGGGCTGGCTCCTCTCCTACATATAGTCGTCTCAGTCATCCAAGTTTCTCCAAGTTTCGGAAGTTGGCTCCTCATTTTTCTAGTTTATCTTCGCTTGAGTGTGAGTCATGTCAACTTAGAAAACATACTCGTGTCTATTTCCCTGGCGTTTAGATCCTCAAACCGATCTCAGTTTGGGCTTGTCCCTGCTTGATGTTGGCGCTAAGGTCTGCGTCTACTTTAGGATTTCGTCACTTTGTTACTTTTATAGACGAATATTTTTTATTTACTTGGTTATTTTTAATGAAAACTCGAGCTGAGTTATTTTCTATCTTTCAAAAATTTCATGTTGAAATTCGCACTCAATTCAATACTTCTATTCTTATTTTAAGAAGTGATAATGCAAGGTTCCTCAACGTTTTTGGGGGGGATGCTAACGGTTATATTTATTTGATTAATCGTATGTCATCCTCTGTTTTGCATGATCAGATCCCTCATTCTGTCTTACTACCTAATCAACCTTTCTTTTGCCTCCCTCCTCGTATCTTTGGTTGTGTCTGTTTTATTCATATTCTCACTCCAAGGCAAGACAAACTCTTAGTCAAAGCCACGAAGTGTGCCTTCTTGGGTTATTCTCACCTTCAGAGGGGTTATCGTTATTATTTTCCCGACATTAATCGCTACTTTAGCTCTGCTAATGTCACCTTCTTTGAGGATTCCTCCTTCTTCTATGGTTGCTATGCGCTCATGGCCCCTTTTTCAGTTGGATATCAAGAATGTCTTCCTTCATGATGATCTCGTCGAGGAGGTTTATATGGAACAACCTCCTGGTTTTGTTGCTCAGGGGAAGTCTAGTTTGGTATGCAAATTACGGCGTTCCTTATATGGTCTGAAACAGTCTCCTCGAGCTTGGTTTAGTCGGTTTAGCTCAGTGGTTGCGCAATTTGGCATGATTCAAAGCACAACAGACCATTCTGTTTTTTACCATCATACCTCTATTGGACATTGTATTTACTTGATTGTTTATGTGGATGAAATTGTCATTATAGAGCGATGACGATGGGTATCGAAACTCGAACAACATCTTAATCCTTTGGACAAGACTTAGGGAAACTCAAAATAATTTTCTGAGCATTGAGCTGCTTTCAGTCCTAATTCTAAGTCAGTTATTTCTCAAAGGAGTATACCTTTGATATATTGGAAGACATTGGTATGTTGGACTGTAAGCTTGTAGACACTCCTATGGATCAGAATGTCAAACTTGTACCAGGTCAAGGGAAGCTTCTACGAGATCCAGAGAGATCTCGATGACTTGTAGGTAAACTGAACTACTTGACATTTCTTTTCTTGTGAGCGTAGTTAGTCAGTTCCTACAATCATCTTGTGATAGCCATTAGGATGTTGCAATTCGTATTCTGTTATGTTAAAGGTTACATAAGTCGGGGTGTTGTGAGGAGAGGTCATGCAGGATTGTCTCTGGTGATGCGGTAGGCGGGGCTGGGATGGGCGTTCTACATCAAGGTGTGTGTGTTCATTGGAAGAGTAAACAAGATATGAGTAGTCGGTCCCAGTGTTGGCCAAGTGTCAGTATGACCTTAGCAACATGTGAGACTCATATAGTTAGGCATCCTCGAGAGCTAAAATTTGGGAAGGATGAACATATAAAACTTATATGTGATAATCAAGCCCCCTCCTCATCTAACACGGTTGCATGAGAGGATAAGCACATTGAGTGAGTTTGCCACTTTATCGAGAGAAGATTGCATCGGGATGTATGGCTACTTAGATTTTGTGAAGCAAATAATGACCAAGCCCAGCGAGATATCTTAACTAAGTCTCTTAGAGGTCACACAGAATAGAGTATATATGTGAAGCTTGGTGCTTTTGATCCTATATGCTCCTGAAGGAGTGTTAAGGTTTAGTCTCTAATCTATTTAGGATTTTTTTCTTACTCTCTATAATCTCCTAATTGGACTCTAACTTCATTACACTGCCTTAACATTTAGAGTATAAATATCTTCACTCCTTTTTAAATTAATGAGAATACAAAATTCATTTTCTCTCAACGATGCGGAAACTGAGGAAAATTAGCGACAAAGTCATGTCAGATCTACTATGACACAAAGCACATCTTACTCGAGAAGGCAAAATTGTTTGAAGACGCTTGAGAAATATAAAGGCTGGTTAGGAAGTTGAACTACCTTACGGTAACACACCTTGATATTCCATACTTTGTTAGTGTTGTAAGCAATACATGTCTTCTTCAACATATTTGCTTCAGCTGATGTCATTGGGCGGTTGTAGAGCAAATTTATACTACTTGAAAAGCCCAGGAATGTGGTATTTTTGCTCCCGGTAATCACGGGCATAATAGATTTGAGTGTTTACGGGATGCAGTTGAGCAAGATCTAAGGGAAGGCAAAAAGTCCACTTATGGAATCTAGTTTTTATGGAAGATTAAGAAACAAAGCGTTGTATCTCGATCTAGTGCGAATACGGTATAGAACAATGACCACGATCACGTGCGAGGTGTGTGAACATCGGCTTTTGGTGAAGTCGATAAACTCTCGGTCCCGACAAAGCTCACGGTGTGACGAGCGGGTTGCTCTTTCATATTGCATCTAATCCTTGTTTTCCATTAGCAGACTAAACACATAGAATGGGTGTCATTTCGTTCGTGAGAAAATACAACTCGGTTTGATTTCTACAGGATACGTGAAGACTGGAGAACAATTAGGTGATATCTTTACAAAGGCCCTAAGTGAAGACTAGGTTAGTTACCTATGTAACAAGTTAGGCATGATTAACATCCCATGCTCCCGACTTGAGGAGGTGTTATAGTATGTATCATACATTAACATATTGATGCGGCCTTTATTAGGATACTTTAATTATAGGGTTGTAACCATTTAGGAAGAGTAGATCATCTTAATTAATGTACTAGCCTAACCTTCTTATATATATATATATATATATACCTGCTGTATGATGATAAATGGAAAATACAAGAATTCTTTCCTCAACTATTCATACTCTTGGACAAAAATGCAACCAAAAAATATATAAGAAAAACAAGAACCATATTGATAATAAAACATATGATTGAAGCTTAAACATAGAATCGAAGGCTAAAACTTTCTTTGTAGGTTCTTTTGGGTCCCAGTTGGGACTTGAACTTGGTACCTCCCATTAACCAAATCCAATCCTTTAGAGCTTTCGATGTATTTATGTTTTTTAGAAAAAAAAATTATTAAAATAGTTTGGAAATGAAAATAATGCCCAAACTAGTGCGTGGCAATCTGTGATCATGGCGTGGCATTAGAAAATTTTAAGTTAATGCCGCCATGGTTCCAAAACTCGGCCAAATCCGATACGACTCTCCGTGCCTAGTCAGATATCAGATACGATACCCTCTAATGAATTAGTAAAAATCGGACGAATCGACCGAGTTTTTAGATGAATTGACTAAGTTGAATCTAAAGACTCGGTCAAAAATTGCAAATCCTATGTATCCAATCTTTCCCATCACATCCAAAATGCAAAAATTTTATCGGACAAACCATAAATTCCTCCCAAAAGCAAAAAAAAAAAAAAAAAGCTTTGTGAAGATGCAAAAGTAAGGATTTCTACTAACCTTTTGAAGATGAAAGAGAGGGGGTTGTTGGAGGGGAGATAGAGCGGAATGAGACATTTGGTTCCTCGTTTGCTCGCATAAGGAAGGGAAGTAGAGGACGAGAAGAAAGGAGATCAAGGGTGGGGAGCTGAAGCAAGGGTTGTTAAGATTCGTCGGGAGGAGGAAGAAGGACATCCCAGGGGTGGGGGGGAGGGTTGTTTAGGTTTGTCGTAAAAGCAAGGGGAAGCAGAGGAGGAAGAAGGAGATCCAAGGGTGGGGGCGAAGGCAAGGGTTGTTTGGGTCTGCGTTGAATATCGCATAGAGGAAAAGGGAGAAAGGGGAGGAGAGAGAAGACTTTGAGTTCAAAAAAACTAAAAATTATCTTTATTTTAAAAATATATTTATTCTGATGAAAATAAATATAAATATATTTGATAACAATTACATTTTAACATGATTTTGGATTTTTAAAATTTAAGAATTATCACATTTAAATAAATATAAATTTACTTGGTTTACTTGTTACATAGTTTTAATTATAGAGCATATATTTATTTTAAAAATTATTTATTAAATGTAAAAGAGTATTTATATTGTTAAATAAACTTTATGGTTATTTTAGAAATTTTAAATATTAAATAAGCAAATATATAACAAAAATAAATTTATTTGCTTTTTTATTTAATCTTTAACATGAAATGATAAATAAAAAAGTTTTAAATCTATCTCAATACACTTTTACAAATACATGAAAAAATTATTATATATATTAATTAATTTTTTAGATCCAAGACCATCTTAGCTACACATATTCAAGTTATAAACAATTATTTCATCAAAATTCTCATTATGGAAAATGTTATTCTAATTTATATGTTCATTGCATAAATGATCATGATTTTGAATTTGTTGTAATTCAACACAATAGATTAAAAGAAATGGAGGACCAAATGGTAATTAAAGGAAAGATTTGAATATTTAAAATGGGAAGACAAACAAAAAGTCTCATTTTTGTCTCACTTAAAAGTACAAGAGCCTTCGTATGGAGAAAAGGGAGAAGAGGAAGAAGAGGAAGAAGAGGAAGGAGAGTAGGAAAACGAAAATTATGTTTTTTTTTTTATGGAATCAAGTGTCTTTTGGATGTCTAGGGTTATTGGTATGATTGCTAGAGTTTTTCTATGGAGGTGGTTTGTTTCAAACCTAAGGGTTTTGGTTGAGAGATCACACAAACCCTTGTTGAGTTTTGTGGATAAAACTCGATTAGGGTATTTAAGGTTGAATCATGAGGAATTTGATAGAAGTGAGAAAGAAATGGATTAGGTTAGGGTTTAGAAAAAAATCTAGTGAGTGAATGGTTGTGGTTTTGATGTTGAATTTTTATGATATGTTGAAATTAGTTCAGGGATTTATGAGTGAGGTATAATGCATTGGGTGGTTAGAAAAGAAAATGAGAAGTTTGAATTGAGGGCATTAAGATCATGTTGTAAAGTAAGGGAGTGCTGTCAAAAATTCTGTAAACACTATTTGGCTATAGATTGAGTTGAATCATCCAAATGAATTGATTCAATTGTTAAAGAACCATAAGAAATAGGGCTAAAAAATGTATAGAAGGGACCAAGAGCAAATTGGCTCTAGGCTCCCAAATACGGACTGAAAAGGTGAGGCTCGTGTAGCTCACTGATTTTGCTCTGTTTTGGGTATGGTTGTAGTGTTTATTACATAAGTGAGTTTCACTCATCCAAATTGAGTTATTCAAATTTCTGGAGCAAAATAGACTTCTAGGAAAGAATTTATCTGAAGGAAGTTCATGAAAATTGTAATCCCAAAGTGCCCAGAAAATTTGTCAAAGTGGAAACTATGTGCAATTCTGTGCCAAATTGAGTCATCTAGATGTAAAAATACAATAACTTGAGTTTGGTGATTCAAATTGGGTGATTCCAATTGGAAAACTTATTAGAACCATAGCTTCAAATGAGTGAAGAAACCATTTCAATTTATGGAGTTAAGATCCCATAAATCAAGGATAACAGTAGGTGATTCAGTGAGTTAACCAAGTTGGCATCAAAAACATGCTGTAACTTGTGTTATGTGGTTGAGGGCTTTAGAAGGAATTTTAAATTGAAAATTTAAAGTGTCGTGGATAGGCCCAGTCCTGGAGAGTTTACTCTTTGAGGCCGTTTGAATAATTTTGAGTCATAAAAAGTCTATAGAGTATTGTTGGAAAGGTTGGCCAAATAGATGGGTTTTAGTGCTTAAGGGTAATTTGTTCATTTGGCTTTAAATAGATGTGTATGGTGGATTAAAATGGGATTATGATTGTGTGTAGTTGTGGTTTCTTGAAAGGTGAGAAGAAAGGATGTATGGAAGGAGCAGAATTGATGGCTGGCCGGTGGCGGTGACGTAGTGTCATTTGTGGTTTAAGTGAATAACAATATTAGCAGAAAAGTAAATGTTGCCTAATGTTGACATGAAATGTTTTTACCCATCAATATATTTATAAATAATTATATGTATTACATATCACTTATATGGAAGTTTAAATGTCAAGAGTATATGTATATTATTTTATTCTGTATAATGATAAGAAAATAAAGTTTGCATCAGTGCCTAAATATTTGATGAAATGTTTGCTGATGAACCCTAATACATTATGGCGTATAGTGATATCGTAGAGGTACCTTAAGGCGTGTAAGGATTTAGAGGGTAAGTTAGGTTACTAAAGGGAGGGAATTAGGTGTCTAGAGTAATATCCTTGCGTGATAAGGTGCTATAGTGGAACCTATGCAAGCGTGAGTTTCTCCATGACGTAGTGGTTATATTTGGAATAATATTTGTCCTGCGGAGTCGATTGCGAGGAAGCGTTCGGTGTGTTTATCCCTGGGTTATGAGAAGAGAGAAGAAGAAAGTTTGAGGCATAAATGTTTAGGCATAAATGGATTTTAATTGTATAAGTATTTATTATAAAGAAAAGAAAGAAAGAAAGTTTGAGGGCATAAATGTTTAAGGCATAAATTGATTTTAATTGTATAGTATGTATTATTTTGATATATCATGAAAATATTTATCTTAATTATTAAGCTCTTGAATGCTTTAGCTCATTCTTTTCCATATGTTTCCAAAAATATTTGGGATCGAGGGGGCGAGGGGGTGCGTCGGTGAGAGTATCCTCCTTTGTGCGGTGGAGTCGAGCCTCGAGGAGACTGACATGTGAACTGCATTGTATAAATAGTTGCATATTTTATATGTCGAATAATTTGTCATGTATATATGCATATATGGATATATTTTGAAAATGAACTACTTAGGCGGTCGGTTTAAGTCTGGCTCAAGCCCAAATCTTTTGATAAAAAAAATATGCATGGAATAGAAGAAGGTTTGAATATTTTGATGATTTTGAAGTAAATAAATGTATATGTATGTCTGGGTTTGATTGGATTGTGGATAGGAAGTCCTAATATGAAATGAAAATTTGAAGTTTAAGTGTTGTTAAATGTTTTCGCGGGTTTTGTAAATTTGGGAAAGTCAGAAAAAACGAAACTCTGCGATTTAAAAAAAAATCAAGTGTTGAAAATGGAAAGAAAAAAAAAAAAATTTTTGAGCTTGACCCCAGCATTCTTTCTAAAGATATGTTAAGGATTGTAAAGAGGGGTTCATTCAGTGGATTTTATTTGTGTTTTGAGAAAATTTTCTATATCCATTAGATCTTGGAGGAATCCCCTCGGGTTCATGAGTTAATCGGGTCGAGGGTCTTTCAGCGTGGTGTCGAGCCCACGGTTTTGAAATGTTATAAAGATTTGAAAATTTTATGTTCATATGATTGTTTAAGGTTTTATTTAAATTGCATAAATTATTTATGTGATTTAAAATCATATATGCATTACATGACATATTAAATTTTTTAATTCACGAATGTCGTCGAGGCCGACCCTTCTGGAGAGCTCCTGAGGCATTAGTACCACCAGAAATACAGGGTTTCATTTATAGGAAATAATACTAGATCTTTTTGAGTTGGAAGGTCTAGGCAAAGGAGTCTTGGACTTTAATTTCAAAGATTACATTGGAGGATAGGAGAATAGTATGAGTGAAAAGAAATCATAAAGTTGGAAAAGAAATTGTAAGCATGTGTGAAGGTCCCATCATCAACACCTTAAGGAGGAATATTAATGTAATGTAAAATCGAGACTCGTCAAATGGGAGTCTATTGATCGGAATGAAAATCTGTTACTACTTCAACATGGAAATGATGTTCTACGGGTTCAAACGGGGATGAGCGGTGAGGACATGGGAGATCGATGTTCGAGGAATCGGTGTCAAGAATGATTGTTGAAAAAAAAAAGTTGAAGAGAAACTAATGATAGATTAACATATAAAATGCATGATCTTATACATAATCTTACTCAATTGTAGGATATGAGGTCCTTATTCGAATGCCCTGAGTCATGTATCGAAAGTTAGTCATGTATCATTGCTTGAAAAGTTGAATCCAATGATAAAAGATAAAATGGAAAAACCAAAAGATTAGTATCATTGTGAAAACATCTGTGCTGTCTAAGCTATTAAGGTCATATCATGACGAAGGGTTCAATAGTCGGCCAGTTGATGTCGTGTGGCCCGGACAGGCGCGGTGGATGAAGGGGTATAGTTTTGTCGGTATGATCGTGGGAGCCCAATGGAGTGGGTGGTTGTGGGGAGAGGTCCCGATATATTAACAGTTTATAGTTATTTCTGAACTAGTTAGGATATTTACATGTTGTTATGATTGGTTAAAAAGAAGTGAAAAGAAAGATGAAAGATGGTTAATTTGGTCAACAATGTTAATGATGATGATTGGTTTAGTGATTGTATTGTGCCAATGTGAAAATTAATAGATTAAGTTAGAATAATGAGAGGAGTTAGAGCAGTTGATGATATCGGTTGGTTACAAATGATCATGATGTTGGTGTTATCAAATATATTTGTTGAAAGAAAATGGAAGAAATTGAAGAAATAATTATGAATGTGTGACATGTAGGATTTGACCACCTTAGAAGTATGGAAAAGTTGAGTTTCCATTGATTTTAATCAATTGAGGTGATTAAATGCCTAATGGAATGTGTTAGAATTAATGTTTAAGAAGAAAAATTGATTAAAATATAAATGTAATTTTGCTAAGGTGAAGGACGTATGGGTTTTCTTAGGATGCTAATGGCTTGATGTAAGGCTTGCGAAGATGTTATCATGAGCCTTGATTTAGTGGAAGTGAATTGGATAAGTTGAAACTTCATGATGAGGATGTTCCCAAGACAACGTGAACGCGATGCGGGCATTTGAGTTTCCTAGTCATGCCATTTGGACTTACAATGCCCCGGCCGCTTTATGGATCATGGGCGGATTTTCCGGCCTTGCCGTCAGTTTGTTATCGTGTTTATTGTGATATCTTGATCAAGCGATGGAGGAAGAACATCACGAGCGCGGGATAATTCACCAAACATTGCGGGAACGCCAGTTTATATGCTAAGCTTCGGTAAGTATCCGTTTTAGCACCGGCAGTGTCGCTAGCCCCAGTTTCCGTTCTGCGAAGGGGATCTCGATTGGTTCGCGGGTGAAGCTATGCGATTTAGGCTGCGAGGTGTTGCATAGATGGGAGTTTAGGTTTAGCGAGTAATACCAGTGGATTAGTTGAGTTTTGAAGATATTTGACTGCGATTGACGGGAAGAGGCGACATGGTGGAGGCTTGTCGAGTTTGATGGCCGAAAGGAATTGACTCGGCTCCGGTGCCGTATCGGGCGGATGACTCTGGTGTATCGTGATGCCACTCTCGTGAGGCCCTAGTTGTGTGATGTCTGGTCGATAAATTGATTGCATGTCATTCTGACGGTCGAAGCATGAACGAGTCATCCTCCACCATAACCGATTTGTGATTGTGGTATTGTGGATCGACGTGCGTATGGTCTTACGTAGGTTTTTGCGGGATCATAGGCACGTATCTATTTCTGTGAGAAGGAATGTTGGTTATCGAACGAGAGAGATGGATTCGAACAATCGGATTATGAATGTGCCGTTGAATGTCATCACGGAAGGCGACGTGGTAGCGGTTAACCAGTAGGAGACCGGGGTTCCTAGCGCGCGAGGGCGGTGCGTCTTCCTCGACTCATGGTGAGGTCGGCGTTGATTGAATAATGATTCGAGATCTTTGTTAATATTCGTAGCCGCTTCTGTGTTGATGAGCGGGATCAGAGCTTCGGTCGGGATCCGCGGATCGTCGAAGTTCGAGTCGTCGATCTGACAATCGAGGTTGTCGTGAAGAGATCGATACCGTCGATCATGACGAGATTCTGAATCGATGTGAAGATTATCAGACCATTCTCGCTTGTCTGTCGTCGGTGAGATGTCATGCCACAAAGGAACACTACTAGTAAGATTTGCCATATAATATAGTTATCTGCCGGTATTGGTATGACTCGCATAGGGCTCTTTATGGGCCCGGAAATGTCGAACTCGGTATGTTGGGGCGGTGATGAAAATTATGTAAGGTCGGGTAATCTAAGTGATATGTGATGATCAGGTTCGAAGGATGATGAATTCCACGGATCAGAAAAGTTATCTGAATCGCGTGGGGTTAGTCGTTGGTGGATATCGGTGTTTTGAGTTCCATGGGCGATGCTAAGATTAGAAGCGATCGGAAAGGTGATCCTGATGTCGTGGACCATCTGGTGTTGAAGGATTGGTGGCATGTCGTTAGATTATATCGACCCACCGATCGCATTCACGATGTTTTCCATGACACATGATCGCGAAGTATATACCGGACCCTTCGTATTGACGAAAGCAGCGGTCAAATCACGGGAGAATTGACATCTGAAGGAACCAATGCGAGATCCTGGCCGTGAACGGATCTGCCTAATCGAATATCCATTGGTCGAAGTGTGGAATCATCTGATCGAAAACTATCAGAATAAAGATGGATCGAAGAATTATTCATCTCTTCGCGAATGTTTAATTGAATAAATTATAAGGAGGTGATTGTAAACCCCAATGATTGAATGTTATAATAGTAGTTTTGATGATTAGTGATGTTAAATGAGGGTGGTCGGTGTTTCGGGGCGTCGTTTGAACATCAAAGTGGAATTTTCGGTGTAATCGGGTGCTAAGGAATGATTTTTCTTATTTATCGGGATGGAAGTTTGCAAAGATTACAAATTTTAGTTCTATGACTTTGACCGATATTTAGAATTGGATTGAGTGGATCAGTGATTCAGTTGAAATTGAACCTCTTCGTTACCGAATGGGTGAAAAATACAATCAGGAATAATCATTCATAGTAAAATGGTCGATGGTCTGTTGGATAGTTTCGAGCGATCGAGCGTGGTCGGATAATAATACGCTATTACAAGTTCCGATTTAATGATTTTAAATCGGGTTGATGATTTCAACGAATCGCTGTGAAGGATTGGTCAAAATCTTTGTGATCGATTGATTTGAAGCGACCATAGAATATTTTTTGACGTTTTAATCGGTATAAAAGCGGTCCCCCAAGACAAAAGGAATAAAATGCATTAAAATGGAATATTTTCTTGTGAGGCCAATCAAAACATTTCTTAAGGGCTAAGTTGGGTTTGTGACTCGTTAGATGAATGATGAGGTTCATGGGCTCAATTCAATAAAATACGTTGATTGTCTCTAAAAATGGGATAAATAGTAATTAAAAGATTTGAATATTTAAATGGAATAAACAAAAGTCATTTTTTTGTCTCACAAAAACTAAAACTTGCCTGTGTGGAGGAGAAAGGAAGAAGAGAGGAAGAGGAATAAGAGGAAGGAAGTAGGAAGAACAAGGTATGTTTTTATGGAATCAAGTGTCTTTGGATATGCAGGGTTGTGGTATGATTCTTAGGAGTTTTTTATGGATTGGTTGTTCCGAACCTAGGAGTTCGGATTGAAGATCCTATTAACCAGTTTGTTGAGTTTTGTGGATAAACTCAATTGGGGTATTAAGGTTAGATCATGAGGAATTTGATAGAAATTGAGAAGAAATGGATTAGGTTAGAGTTGAAAAATCAAGTGAGTGAATGGTTATGGTTTGATGTTGAATTTTATGATATCATTAGAAGTAGTTAAAGATTATCAAGTGATGTTGGTCAGTTAGAAAGAAAATGATTGGATGAGACATTAGATCATGTTGTAAAGTAAGGGGAATGCTGTCAAAAAATTCTGTAAAGAGCCCTGTTTTATTTTGGCTATAGATTAAGTTAGAGTCATCGATGAATTGATTCTGGTGTTGAGAACCTTGAAATAGGGCTAAAAATGTATAGAAGGACCAAGAGCAAATTGTAGCTCTAAGGCTCCAAATACGGACTGAAAGGTGGGCTCGTGTGGCTCGCTGGTTTTGCTCTGTTTTGGGTATGGTTGTGATGTTTGGCCATAAATTGGAGTTCACTCATCCAAATTGAGTTATTCAAAATTCTGGGTAAAATAGACTTCTAGGGAAAATTTATCTGAAGGAATTCATGCAAATTGTAATCCCAAAGTGCCAGAAGGGTGTAAAGTGGAGCTATGTGCAGATTCTGTTTCTGCCCAATTGAGTCATCTAGATGTAAATACAATAGCGAGTTTGGTGATTCAAATTGGGTGATTCCAATTGGAGAAGAAACATTAGAACCATAGCTTCAAGTGGTGAAGAAACCATTTCCAATTTATGAGTTAGATCCATAAATCCAAGGATATGATAGGTGATTCAGTGAGTTAACCAGTTGGCATCAAAAACATGCTGTAACGTGTTATGTGGTTGAGACTTTAGAGAAGAATTTTAAATTGAAAGTTAAAGATGTCGTGGATATATAAGGATGATCTGGAGGTTTATCGATTTGAATACCGTTTGAATAATTTTAGTCATAAAGTCTATAGAGTATTGGAAAGGTTAGCCAAAATAAGTGGGTTTAGTGTAAGATAATTGTTGTTAACTGTAGATGTGTATGGTGAATTAAATGGAGATTTATGATTAATGTATGATTGGTTTTCTTGAAAAGGTGAAGGATATATCGGATAGGAAGCAGTCGATAAGAGCTCGTAAAGTAATGATAATATGATCATCATCTTCGATAAGTCGAGTTTTAAGTGTCGTTTTAATGTTAAACTGAAAGTTTAATCAAATATTTATATAAATGTTAAGGCATGTAATGTTTTATCTTGTCAATATATATATTTATTGTAAATTATATGTATGCATCATTAGACATTATGAGTTTAAAAATGTGTAAAGAATGCATATGTATATTTTTCGTATATATGTGTTTTAATATTGTCAAAGTTTAAATGATTTATAAATGTATTTTGATAAATGTTTCTTGTCGTTCTTTTCAACCCATTATTGGTATAGCGATATCAGTAGTACCTTAAGTGTAAGGATTTGAGATAAAGTTATCAGTTCTCTCTTGAGAAGTCAGGTGTCTAGGTAATATCCTTACAGTGATAAAGTCTTGTGATATATCTGTGTGAGTTTCTCCATGATAGTGGTTATGGTGAATGTATTGTCCTCATAGTCGATCACCGGATTGTTGGTGTTTATCTTACAGTTCCATCGAAAAGAAAAGTTGAACATAAATCATTTAAAGGCATAAATAGTTTTAATTGTATAAGTATTTATTATATAGAGAAGAAAGAAGTTAAGAACATAAATCATTTTAAGACATAAATTGATTTTAATTGTATGGTATGTATTGTTGATATATACTGAAAATGTTATCTTAATGAAATTGTACTCACTTTGGGCTCTTTGGCTCATTCTTTTTCCATATGTTCCAAAAATATTTCGGGATGCGAGGCAGTCGTGTTAGAGTATCCTCTGTGCGTGGTCGAACCATCGAGGCAATGCATGGCTTGCATTGTATAAATAGTTGCATATTTTATATGTCGAATAATTTGTCATGTATAAATGCATATATGGATATATTTTGAAATGAACTACTTAGTGGTGGTTTTAAGTCTGTCAGCCAAATCTTTTGATAATATGCATGGAATAGAAGAAGGTTTGAATATTTTGATGATTTTAGTAAATAAATGTATATGTATGTCTGTGGGTTCAGTTAGTTGTGATGAAATGTAATATGAAATAATTGAGTTTAGGGGTATTGTTAAAACTTTGCGGTTTGTAAATTTGGGAAAGTCAGCGGAGAAACTCGGCCGATTTTAAAATCCAAGTGTTTGAAAGGAAGAAAAATAAAAATAAAATTTACGCACTTCGCTTCCGCATTACTTTCTGAATATGTTAAGGATTGTAGGGTTAATCATCGGATTTTGTTATTGTTTTGAGAAAATTTTCTATATCCATTGGAATGCGGAGTCCCTCGGGTTCATGGGTTAATCGGGTCGAATCTTCGGTATCCATAGGTGGCAGAAAAATGTCAGTGTGTAAGAGACCAGCGGTGAGACAGTTACGTGCCCAGACACAAATAATTAAATAAATATCATAGACTACGGGTTGTAGGATGAAATTGGGGTGACTCGTTATTCCCATTAGGCGAGGTTCGTTTCGTCGTCCAAGATCTAGAAAATTTAGACTGCGACTTGTCTTGTAGCGACAACCTTTTTCAAAAATTTCAAATTTACTCGGGTTTTACAAATTGAAACATCCAAAATGAAATCTTCATTCACATTGATTTTATCTTCCATTTAAAAAATAAAATAAAGATAGAATATTTGGCATCCGGTCATAACAAGGTTCCTTCAAGCTGTCTCCAAGAGCAAATGTTCGCTCATTCGGTCTTATAATATTCTAATTGAAACATCAATAAATATAAAATCTTGTAATCAACCCACATTGTTTATGTCTAGTGGTGAGAACTAAAGGGATTGAATCTTTGGCATCACGAATGCAACAAGGACCGTTCCACATGAAACATCACAAAAGGGCAAGCGGTCCTTCGTTATTTCTTGTTTGTGTGTCTTTTAATTAAACGTCAAAAATAAAAAATCTTCGATTAATCCATATTGTTTTTATGTCTAGTGGTGAAGTAAATAAATATTGAATCTTTGGCATCCTTGGATAAAACAATGGACCTTCGAATGAAACATCTCAAAAGAATATCTTCGCTCATTCTCTCTTATTTTTTGGATAATTTTATTCTCTCTTGTTTATTGTGTCTTTTGAGAAAACATCCAAAAGTAAATTCTTCTATTAATCCACATTGTTTATGTCTATGATGAAATAAAATAAGATTCTTTGGCATCCTTGGATATATGAACCTTATTATAAAGCGTCAAAGAGCAAACATTCTCATTACTGTCATTTTTATTGTCTCTTCTAATTGAAACGTCAAAATAGCGAAATCTTTGATCAATCAAAATTTTGTGTCTAGTCATTGAAAAATAAAGAAATATTAAATCTTTAGCGTCCTGATCGACAAATGACCCTTGCAAAAACATCTCAAAAAAAATAAACATCATTTTGTCTTGTTTGTTTGTCTTCTAATGAAACATCCAAAATATGAAATCTTAGATCAATGCATTGTTTCATGTCTAGTAATTGATAAATAAAGAAAGATTGAAACTTTGTCTGGATATATGAGGACTCTTCCACATAAAACATTAAAGCGAACAGCGATTAAACTCATTCTATATTTTATTAGTCTTCGATTGAAATATAAAATATGTGAAATCTTATGTATTCCATTATTTTTATGTCTAGTAGTTAAAATAAAGAATTTTGATCTTTAAACACTAGATACCTTGAGGACCCATCCATGAGCATTACAAAGAGCAGCGTTGACTCATTTTGTCTTGTTTGTGTCTTCTAATTAAATAACCGGTATAAATCTTGATCAAATGAAATTGTTTTTATGTCTAGTAATTTGAAAATAAAAGAAAGATTGTGTCTTTGCATCCATGGATAAAAGACCCTTCCTCGTAAAAACATCTCAAAAATAAATGCTTATGTTTGTCATGTTTGTGTGTCTTCCTAGTTAAACAATAAAGGATAAAATCGATCAATTCATTATTTTATGTTTAGTAATTGAAAAATAAAATAAACATTGAATCTTGGCATCCTGAATCAGACCGCCGGTATGAAATATCTACCGCGTAGCGTTCATATTCTATCTTGTTGTTTGTCTTCTAATTGAAACATCCAAAACTAAAAATCTTTGATCAATCGACATTGTTTTTATGTCTAATAGTGAAAATAAAAGATTGAACTTTTTGCATCTAAATACAGCAAGGGACCCTTTTGCAAGAAACATCTCAAAAAGAGCAAATGTTCGCTCATTCTGTAATGTTTGAGTCTCTTCTAATTGAAACATCCAAAAAAATATGAAATCTTCGATCAATCCACATTGTTTTTATGTCTAGTAATTAAAAATTAGAGAAAAATTGAATCTTAACGTCTGGATCTAATAAGGTTCTTCCTTTCAAACATCTCAGAGCAAACATTCTCTCATTTGTCCTGTTGTGTCTATTCTAATTGAAACATCTAAAAAATATGAAATCTTCAATCATTGTTTTTATGTCTAGTCATTGAAAATAAATAAAGAAGTGATTTGGGATCATAGTTCGAGGACCATCTACAAAACATCTCAAAATATGACATTCTCATTACGTCTGGTTTGTTTTGTCTTTGGTGAAACATCCAAAAATTGTAAATCTTTGATGAATGGACATTGTTTTTATGTCTAGTAATTGATAAATAAAGAAGATTGAAACTTTGACATTCATGTAATAAGGATACTCCATAGGCGTCTAAAGCAAATAGCGATTAACTCATTTATGTTTTGTGAATCTTAGTTAAACGTCAAAAACTATGAAATCTTCTATAATTACTGCATTTTAGTTAGATCGTCTCGTGATCTGGCTGGCATGTCAAAGTCCGTGGTCGGGATCGTCGGATCTTTGTTGAACATCATGATCGGTCTATAACCGATGATCGATCTTGACAAAGTCATATAACGTCTTTCGTGTCTTGTGATGGCGTGGTAGAAATGATGAAAGGCGGCGAGATAGTGCGAGTGTCAGCGGGAAAGAATGGACATAATTGGCAATTTGGAATTTGATTAAATGCTTCAAAGGGACAAAAATTGAACGGTCATCTCTACTTAAGTCAAAGACGAAAAGCGTCGAAGGAAATCGTGGTCATTCTTAGTACAGTCGCGGTTAGAATATCTGATTGTAGCGATCAGACGATTCGAAGTTCGGACGAGAAGGGAAGGTCGTTCTATGGGGTTCATGTCGGTTCAGTTAGTTCGTCGCTCGAGATGAGATCTCTGCCAGGTTGCCACGTTGGTCGCTATGATCGGTTAGTTGGTATGGGATGCGAGCGGCGTTTGATCGATCCCCAAACATGGGACGGTGTTTAATTATGGAACCCAAATTTGGTGTCGTGATCCGCGGGCTGTTGGTCAGTTGGTGGTGTCGCTGTGCCGCCAGTGTGTTGGTTGTATCGGGCCGAATGCCGTGAAACGGGTTCATCAGTGACGATGGTTGATCGATTCGCGGAATAATAGCGGGGTTTCACTGTTCGGGAATAGTGTTCGTCGTTTTGTGATGATTTGGTTGGTGGTTCGTCGGGTTGCTCGTGTTTTGTCGGTAGCTCCGTGGGCTAATTTTGATCGGTCGTCGTTAGTCACGCCGACGTGTTTGTGATTCGGTGTGAATGTGTGGTTATGTTGTGATTCGGTGTAGTAGGTGTCATGCGTTCCGCGTACCGCGGGGCGCCCGGGATGATGGGTGAGTCGTAGGGTGGTCTTGGAAAATGGTTCGGAGTTGTCTAAAATAATAAATATCGGATTGGTCCGATATGTCGTCGGACGTGATTAATATCGTTCGGTTGGATCCATCGCCGATCATCGATGGTCGGTGATGATTCGATCGTATGTCGGTTCGCGATAAAATCAAAGCCGGTTCGTCGTCGGTGGCCGTGGATCGTGAGATCGAGAAGGTTCGAGATCGGATCGGTTCGTTAATCGGGATCGTCTGTTGCCGATCGTCGTTATTGACGTTAATACGCCGATTGATAATAACGAGATGAATTCGCTCGAACGATAAATACGCGTGGATCATATTTGCAGTGCGGGGGGCGTCGAGAGCGGTTTAGAAGAAGCCGGATAATGGCTGATCGGTTTTGCGTAATATTGAATGTTTTTCATTTTAATATATGATTTGTATGGTAGATCGTCTTTCTTGTATTATGGTATATAGTTGGGATGTTTTAT
>JAEQBH010009816.1:0-83234 GCA_016808115.1 Tetrastigma voinierianum
TGCCCCCGTTGCTTGGCGAAGGCATGCTTTCGTTCCCCACGTTGCCTGCTTTGGCGTGCATGCCTCTAGGCATGGTGCGCAGTACCTTGCACTGGGCATGGTGCCTCGGCCTAGTACCTTGCCTAGACAGGGTGCCTCGGCTGGTACGCTGTTTGGGCGGTGCCTCGGCACAGTACCTTTACTGAACACGTTGCGCCGGTTGCTCCTGCCTTGCACGGGCATGGTGCCTCGGCACAGTGCATGCCCCTCGACGGTGCCTCGGCCTGATGCATGCCTGAGCGGGAGTGCCTTGGCTAGTGCGCTTGCACGGGCATGGTCGCGCCGACCTAGTGCATGCCTCGACAAGTTGCCTCGGCCTGAGTGCCTTGCTGCACGGGCATGGTTGCGCCGACACAGTGCATGCACCTGACCACCGACTGGTCAGCTACTTGCAAGCGAGTGCACCGACCCTGGTACATGCCTGGAAGCGGGGTGCACCGACCTAGTGCATGCGCAAGCCCGAGTGGCTCGGCCCTGGTGCAAGCCTCGGCCAGTGCCTCGGCCTGGTGCATGCACGGGCGGGGTGCCTCGGCCTAGTGCATGCACGGAGCCGAGTGCCTCGGCCTAGTCGTGCCTAGATAGGGTGCCTGGCTAGTGCATGGCCTGAGTCACGGTGCTTTGGCCTGGTTCATGCCTAGGCTTGCGGGACCTTCGCCTGGGCGCATTTGCGGTGCCTCCGTTTAGTGCATGCCTAGCCGCTTGGGTGCCTTCGCTGGTGTCTTGCCAGGCAAGGTGCCTTCACCTAGTGCATGCTGGCGCGATGCTGTTTAGTGCATGCCTGGGCATGGTGCCTCGGCAGTGCCTTGCCGGTATGGCACCATGGCTAGGCCACATTTGCCTTGCGTCTTTGCCGCGGCGTGCACACACCCGTACCACTTGTGGCATGGGCGTGTATATGCACTTTGTGAGTCCTCGACATCTTCAGGTGCACATCTGACTAGACAGTCCCGTTGCTAGGCGCTCTCCCGTCTGCCGATCTTTGTGCGACTCGTTGCCCCTAAGAGCATATCTTTGCTTGCCCTTGGCCTCCCAAGCCTATAGACGGATGTTCCCCACATTGCAAGCATGCCTCGTTCCACAGCCATGGTGCCTCCGCTTAGTGCCTTGGCTAGGCACGGTGCCTTGTCTAGTGCATGCCTATGCTGAAGCCTCTGACCCCCTGGAAGTGCATGCCCTAGGCAGCGTAATGCTGATGCGTGCCTGGCGTGGTTCCTCGGTTTAGTGCCTTGCCTAGGCGAGGTTCATGGCATAATTGCCTTGCCCCTGAAGCAAGGTTCTGGCAGTGCCTTGCTAGACACGGTTCCCTCTCTGGCGTGCCTTGCCTGGCCACGGTGCACGGGACTAGTGCCGCCTGACATGCCTAGGCACGGTGCCATGGCGAGTGCATGCTGGAGCTTGTGGTGCCTCGGCCTAGTACCATTTCATGCCTAGACACGATTGCCTCGGCATAGTTCATTGCCCCTAGACATGGTGAGAAGCTAGACACTGCTTAGGCTTGCGATCTGCTGTCATAGGCTTGTCTTCAGTTGCTTGACCAGCTATTCGGTTGCTTGGAAATAGTGTTATCATTCTTCTCATGCCTACAATGGTATAAAGGCATCACTTGTTGCTTAATTGTGCTTCTTAGGAGACAACTCTGACTAGTCACGGTTGGGATTATTGTGGTGCGTCTTGAAGTCCAACGATGGCGTGTGGTGGTGTTTGGGTAATGTGGAGTTGTTAGGCTCCTTGCTCGTACAGCAAACTATTACGTCCTCCTCATTCCCCTGGCTACAAGCGCTTGAATCAAAAGCTGGGCATCAGTAATAATGGTTTCTGTGTTGCCTTCCCGTCGATGGAATTTTCTCGAATGTTGCCTTTCTCCATCTAGCTCACGCTCATGTAGAGCGGTGGACCTTACCAGCGATCATACGTGCTCCATGTACTCCCCCACGCGTGTGACCATCACGAAGGGTTTCACAATGGGCCATGATGATGTTTCGTGCTCGGATCGGAACCTTAACGCGGAGCATGGGATCACAAAGATCCGCGATGTGCCCGAACTGGCGTTCATCGCTGAAGCCCAGCGACGTATGCGGCGATCGGCTTTTGCTTTGCCCTCCGTACCGGTAGCTGGTCTAGGTAGAATGCATCGCGATTCCGAATACGTTGCACAAGAATGCTACAGTTGATCCACACGCGACAGTCACATACTTGTCACACTCAAGGTCGCCATGCATGTGTAAGTATGAACCGCGTCGAGTGTGAAAGCTGCGAAGATGGCTCATTAAATCGATTATATCTAGTTTG
This sequence comes from Tetrastigma voinierianum, assembly GCA_016808115.1. Taxonomy (NCBI): domain Eukaryota; kingdom Viridiplantae; phylum Streptophyta; class Magnoliopsida; order Vitales; family Vitaceae; genus Tetrastigma; species Tetrastigma voinierianum. Next base: position 2,329 of record JAEQBH010009816.1, read on the forward strand.
TTTGATGGTACTTTGCTACTTTCGGATAACCGTAGTAATTCTAGAGCTAATAAAATGCAGCAAACCCTTGCAAAACCTTACATGAAGGATGCATTTATTAGATAAAGGTCGGCGGGCTATGCGTTGCTCACGATGATTCATGATAACTCGGCCGGATGCGCTTGCGGCCATCGTCTTGCGACGCATCGGTATTCAAATACTCGCCACATCAACTTTCGATGGTAGGATAGTGGCCTACCATGGTATTGTGGGTGTGGAAGTGAGGGTTCGATTGGGAGAGGGGCACGGCGGCTACCACATCCAGGAAGGCGACGGGCGGCGCAAATTACCCGATCGACGCGGGAGGTAGTGACCAATAAATAACAATCTTAGGGCTCTTTAGTCTGTTTAATTGGAATAATTACAATCTAAATCCCTTAACGAGGATCCATTTAAGAGGCTGATACGGTGCCCGGCCGGCCCGCGGTAATTCCGGCTCAATAGCGTATATTTAAGTTGTTGCGGTTAAAGCTCGTAGTTGGACTTTGGGATGGGTGGAGTGGATCCGCCTTACGGTGTGCACCGGTCCTCTTGTCCTTCTACGGCGATCGCTCTGGTCTTAAGCTGGCGGAGTCGTGCCTCTCAGTCTTCATTACTTCAAGAAGAGTGGAAATTACTCAACAGCCCTCGCTATGGATACATTAGCATGGGATAACATCATGATTTCGGTCTGTGTGTTGGCGCCGGGATCGGAGTAATGATTAACGAGGGACGGTCGGGGGCATTCGTGGCTTTCATAGGCCAGAGGTGAAATTCTTGGATTTATGAAAGGCCGAACAGCTGCGGCATTTGCCAGGATGTTTTCATTAATCAGAGCAGTTGGGGGCTCGAGCGGTCGGATACCGTCCTGGTCGGCCATGGCGATCTGAGCCGGGGATGTGCGGCGAGGATGTTGCTTTTGGGACTCGGCCCCGGCCTTATGAGAAATCAAGGATTTTTGGGTTAGAAATTGTAGTGCAAAAGTGAAACTTAAAGAGAGTGTGGAAGGGCACCGCAAGGGAGTGGAGCACAACGACTTAATTTGACTCAACCGGGGAAACTTGCGGTCAGAACGTAGTAAGGATTGACGGTAGAGAGCTCTTTCTTGATTCTATGGGTGGTGGTGCATGGCCGTTCTTAGTTGGTGGGCGATTTATGCAGTTAATTCCGTTAGCGAGCGAGACCTCGGCACGCTAACTAGCTATCTGAAGGTGACTGATCCTCAGCGGCTTGACTTCTTCAGAGGACTATGGTAGCAGGCGAGGAGTTTGAGGCGATACTTGGTGGTGATGCCCTTAGATGTTACGGGCGCCGCGCGTCTTCTGGCGATGTATTCGCGAGTCTATAGCCTTGGCGGCTGAGGCGGGTATCTTTGAAATTTCATCGTGATGGGGATAGATCGATTGCAATTGTTGGTCTTCCGAGGAATTCCTAGTAAGCGCGAGTCATCATTTCGCGTTGACTAAATCCGCCCTTTGTACACACGCCCGTGCTGGCTCCTACCGGTCCGGATGTCTGCAGGTGAAGTGTTCGGATCGCGGCGGCGTGAGGCGGTTCGCCGCTGCGGCGTCGCGAAGTCAGTGAACCTTATCATTTAGAGAAGGAGAAATTAAGTAACAAGGTTTCCGTGGTGAACTGCGGAAGGATGCATTGTCGAACCTATCGACCCGAGCGACCCGTGAACACGTTGTTTAACAACCCGTCGAGGGCAGAGCGGGCGTGAGCCCTCCACTCCGCTCTCGATGGATCGGTGGGCCTCGCGGGCCTTTCCCTCTGCCCCGTGCATGGGGGTGTCTTGCCGGGGACCTTCCCGATCCAACAACGAACCCCGTGATGGAAGCGCGAGAAAGCCTAACGAAACTGCGCGCCCGTCGATCGCCGGTCCGCGGAGTCTGCGGCGGGAAAGCGTGTCGTTTAACTCACAAAAGCGACCGGCAGCGGATATCTGGGCTCGCGCCGATGAAGAGCGTAGCAAATGCGATGCGGTGTGAATTGCGAGAATCGTGAATCATCGGTCTTTGAGCATGATTCGCTGACGCCATTAGGTCGAGCGCGCACGCTGGCGTCACGAACAATCGCCCCCTCCACCGCTCGCCCGAGTAAGGGGCACAGGTTGGGGGCGGACATTGGCCTCCATGGAACATCGCGTCCGTGGTTGGTTAAAAATCGCGTCGTGGCGATGCACGCCTTGACAGCGGTGGTTTGGCAGACCCTGATCCTTTCCCCTCGTCCGGAGGAGGAAGGAGGAGAATCTCCATGCCGAGGCGCGGCGCTTGGCGGCGAAGGGCACCGCAGGCCGGAGACCTCGACGGCGGCCCGGGTCGGCGGGAACACCAGTGGCGGTTCTTTATATCAATAAGCGGAGGGAAAAGAAACTTTACAAAGTTCCGCAGTAGCACGACCGAGCAGGAAGCCCGGCTTGAGAGATCGGGCGGTCCGCGAGTCGGGCCCAGCCAGTACGGAGCGTCCTCGGCGGGCCAGGGCCAAGTCCTGGAAGGCGTAGGAGAAAGTGAGAGCCGTCGTGCCGGACCTGTCGCACCCGCGGTATTTGTCGACCAGTCGGGTTGTTTGGGAATCGGCCGTCGAGGCGGTGGGAACGTCCCGAGGCTTCATCTGAGGCGAGGCGGAATGCAAAACAAGTGCGCGAGGGGAAAGATGAAAGGACTTTGAAGAGTCAAGAGTGCTTGAAATTGTCGGGAGGGAGCGGATGGGGGCCGGCGATGCGCCTCGGTCGGATGTGGAGCAATGATCAGCCCGTCGCCCGATGTCGACTTTTCGAGCGCCGGACGCGGCGGTTTTGGGAAGCTGGCGACCGAGCCGGGTTGTAGTCATACCGTGGAGCGTCGTCGCCTCTCGATCGTGGAATCGCGGCGCGCCGCCCTCCGGGCGTGCCGGCCCCAATGCATCGCCGCAGCGTCGGCGGCGGGCCCCGATTCGACCCGTCTTGAAACACCGGACCAAGAGTCGACATGTGTGCGAGTCAGCAGGCTAAGTAAACGTAAGTAAAGCGTCGGCGGGATCCCCCTCGGGTGCGTCACGACCGACGGTATCTTACGAGAAGGGTTGGTGAGCACTGTGTCGGGACCGAGAAAGATGGTGAACTATGGCGGGCGAAGCCGGAGGAAACTACGGTGGGGCCGCGGCGGCGATCTTGGCGATTGCAAGTCGTTCGTCGACTTGGGTATAGAGGCGAAAGACTAATGAGAGACCATCTGGTGCGGTGTGGGTTTGCCTCAGTTTCCTCGGGGATATTGGAGCATGGTGAGTTCTATCAGGTAAAGCGATGATTAGAGGCATGTCGGGGCGCGCGCCCTCGACTGATCTCAGGCTTTAAATAGGTAGGACGTGCAGTGCTCCATTAAATGAGACCACGGAATCGGAAGCTCCAAGTGGGCCATTTTGGTAAAGCGAGAGCGGCGTCACGGGATGAAGCAGAGGCGGGTTCACGGTGCCCATTGTGTAACCTAGAACCCCTGAGGGTGTTTGTCGATTAAGACAGCGGGACCGGTGGTCATGGAAGTCGAAATCCTTTAAGGAGTGTGTAACAACTCACTTGCCGAATCAACTAGCCAGAAATGGATGGCGGCCCGACGCGCGATGGCCTACCGACCGTCGGCGAGGCCGAGCCTCGATGAGTAGGAGCGCTGTGATGCGCCATGAAGCACAGGCGAGCCGGCGGACGAGTCGGTCGCGGATCTTGGTGGTAGTAACCCAAATATTAAGTAGAGGCTGAAGGCCGAGAAGGGGAAAGGTTCCATGTGAGCGGCACTTGCACATGGGTTAGTCGATCCTAAGAGGCGGGGAAGCCCCGTCAGATCGCGTCTGCATGCCTTGCTTGAGGCATCGAAGAATCGAGGTTAACATTTCACGAAGGCCGGGGCGTGGCGGTGGCGGCGGCGTTAGGGAGTCGGAGGCGTCGTGAGGGGCCTCGGGGCAGTTATCTTTTACCGTTTTAACGACCCGCCCACCACAGGCTTGGCTCGGCTGGGGTAAGATCCGGCGAGCTGGAAGAAACCTGCTGTCGCGTGGTGTCGGTGCGCCCTCGGCTGGCCCGTAAAAATGGGAGGGCCCTGCGTACTCGCCAACGCATCAGTCTCAAGGTGAGCATTATACGGTCGATGGAACAATGTAGGCAAGGGAAGTCGGCAAAATGGATCCGTAACCTCGGGAAAAGGATTGGCTCGAGGGGGTGGCAGGCACGGGGTCAGTCCGAACCGTCGGCTGTCGGTGGGTACCCTTTCGGTGCTCCGTAGGCCGGGTCGCCGCGTGCGGCCCGAGAGACGGTAGGAGCAGGCTCCCACCCGGGGGCCTTCCCGAGGCGTCGAAACGGTCGACTCAGGCCCAGGTACGGACAAGAATCCGGCCCATTTTAATTAAAACAAAGCATTGCGATAGTCCTGCGGATGCTCACGCAATGTGATTTACGCGGTGCTCACGAATGTCAAAGTGAAGAAATTCAACCAGCGGATGCAGTAGGGAATAACTGCAGCTCTCTTAAGGTAGCCAAATGCCTCGTCATCCTAATTAGTGACCTTGAATGGGTCGCAGAGATTCCCCCTTTGTCTGTCTTATCCGTGAAACCACGACGAGGAACGGGCTTGGCGAGAATCGGCCCGGGGAAAGAAGACACTGTTGAGCTTGACTTCTAGTCCGACTTTGTGAAATGACTTGAGAGGAATGTAGGATAAGTGGGAGGCGGGAAGCGGCTGAAAGTGAAATACCACTACTTTTAACGTTATTTTACTTATTCCGTGAATCGGAGGCGGGGAACATCCTCTCTTTTGGACCCAAGGCGCGCTCGCGCGTCGATCCGGGCGGAAGACATTGTCAGGTGGGGAGTTTGGTACGGGCGGCACATGCGTTAAGATAAACGCGAGGTGTCCTAAGATGAGGCTCCATGAGAGCGAAATCTCGTGTGGAACAAAGGGTAAAAGCTCGTTTGATTCTGATTTTCGAGTCACGAGAGTCCTGAAGCCCAGGTAAAGAAGCGAAAGTGGCCCTATCGATCCTTTAGACCTTGAATTTGAAGAGTAGGAGTGCCAGTTACCACGAGGATAAGCGGCTTGTGGCGACCAGCGTTCATAGCGACGTTGCTTTTTGATCGCCGATGTCGGCTCTTCCTATCATTGTGAAAGCGGGAATTCGCAAGTGTTGGATTGTTCACCCCTGATAGGGAGCGTGAAAATTTGGGTTTAGGCCAGGTCGTGGGGAACGGGTTAGTTTTACCCTGCGATGGCCCGATTATCATGATAGTAATTCAACCTAGTCTGAGGAAAGGAGCCGTTGATTCGCACAATTGGTCGTGTCGGCAGTTTAAGCCTGATGGCGTATGACTACCGTCTGTTGGATTATGGTAACGCTTCTCTAGTGAGTCGGGCGTGAAGCGGCGGCGTGCGAGTGCGGCGGGTGACCCTCGATGCGAGGCCGCCGACTCGAGCCGCGTGTCGCGGTCGGGTCTCGCGGTGGACAAACGTGTGGGCCGCCTTGAAGCATTATTCCGACCGGCGGCCGGGTAGAGATCAGCGCGGCGACCATCTGCGGCGGGAGTATTAAGTGGCGAGTGAGCGCTTCTTCACCGCGATCCTTTGAGTCGGCCCTATAACCGCTCGGGTCGTCCCTCCCCCTCGAACCATCCACCCGCGTTTCCCTTTTTCGTCCTCAGGCAAGAGGTTGGAGCGTTACGGTGGTACGGAAGCCCTTGACCGTTGAACAAATCTTAGTCGTGGATAAAGCATCGCGTATGGAATAAAAAGCTAAGCGAAATGAGAAGCGATTGGGTGGCTGATTGCCTTGCTCGAATCAAGACAAGCGAATTCGGACCCGGCCGCGACTTCTTGCTTACTACGGGGCTATGCCATGGTGCCTCGATGCGTTAACTGCGTCATTCGTAGACATGTTGCCCCCTCCCGATCCGCGTGGTAGGCGGATTCAGGGGCATGGTGTGGTGTCCTTGTGTGCCGGAACCATGCCATTATCTTTGCCTCCACCCCCATGATGGCCACATGCTGCCTCCCCATGCTAAGCTGGGCCGTAGCGAACCGGTGCCCTCGGCCTAGTGCCATGGCATGCCTAGTCACGCTGCCCCCGCCTAGGGTCGTGCCTAGACAGAGTGCCTCGGCCTAGTGCCGTGACATGCCTAGTCACGGTGCCTCGGCCTAGGCCTAGTGCCATGGCATGCCTAGGCACGGTGATTCGGCCTAGTGCCATGCACAGGCGCGGTGATTCGACTAGTGCTTGCCTAGGCCGCGGTGCCTCGGCCCGATGCTTGCTAGGTACGGTGCGCCGACTGAAGTGCTTGCGGACGGTGCTACCGACTAGTGCCATGACATGCTAGGCACGTTGATTAGGCCTTGTGCTTGCCTAGGCGGCTGACCCCAAGATGCCGCATGCACAGAGCGCGGTGATTACGCTATTAACGCTGGGCGCGATTGCACGGGCTAGTGCCGTGACATGCTGGGCGCGGTGCGCCGACTTTGGTGCCATGACATGCTGCGGGCGCGGTGCACGGGCCTGGTGCCATGACATGCCTAGGCACGGTGATTGCGAAGCCTAGTGCTTGCCTAAGCACGGTGCCTCGACCAGTGCTTGCTAAGCCGCGATTGCACGGGCTAGTGCCATGAGCATGCCTAGACAAGGGTTCCCGCTTTGTAGTGCCTTTACTGAGCAGTGCCGTAACAGTGACATGCCATGCCTACACGGGGTGCCTCGGCCTGGTGCAGGCATGCCTTGGCCGCCGGTGCCTCGACTAGTGCCATTATACCCAGGCACGGTTACTTTCGGCCTAGTGCCAGCACGGGCGCTGCGGTGCTTTCGACCTGATGCCATGGCACGGGCTGCGGTGCGCCGACTGATGCCATGGCACGGAGCGCGGTGCCTGCGATCCCAAAGTGCCATGGCATGGGCGCGTTGCGCCGGCCTAGTGCCATGACATGCTGACCAAGCGTGGCCTGATGTCATGGCACGAGCACACGATTGCCACCGATGCAGTGCCGCGGCATGGGCGCGGTGCGCCGACCTAGTGCCCATGACATGCCTAGGCAAACGCGTGACTAGTGTCATGGCACGGAGCGCGTTCGCCTGCGGCCATATCATCCGTGCCCTGGGCATGTCGCCTTTAGGCGGCCGCAGGTGTAGCTGACAGGTGATTCGGCTGATGTCATGGCACGGGCGCGGTGCCTCGGCGGTGCTTGCTAAGCGCGGTGGTGCCTCGGCCTGGTGCCGCGACAGCCACCAGCGCGGTGATTCCGACTAGTGCCGCCCGGCGCGCTGAGCGCGATGATTCGACCTAGTGCCATGGCATGCTAAAGCGCGGTGGTCGACTGGTGCCATGGCATGTGCTAGGCCGCCGATGATTGACTGGTGCGTGCATGCCTCTCGGGCGGTGCCCACCGACCCGAGTGGCGCTGGAAACGCGGTGGGCGCGACTTTAGTGCGCCGGCGTGCCCTGTGACGCCGCGGCGATTGGCGCGGTGCCTCGACCTTGTGCCATGACATGCCTGAACCGCGGTGATTAGGCCTATTTACTTGTACCATGCCATACTGGAAGTCAAACTATCCCAGTTTAAAAACACATTGTTTTTAGGGTTGAGGTTTATTTCTATCATGAATGTGCCATTCCATGCCTAGACACGGTGCCTCAGTGCAGTGCCTGGCATGCCATGCCCTAGACACACGGGGCCTCGGCTTTGAGTGCTATGCCCATGCCATGCTGGCCACGGGGCCTCGGCTTTAGTGCTATGCCATGCCATGCCATGCCATGCACCAGACACACGGGGCCTCGGCCTAGTGCCCTGCCATGCCATGCCATGCTGGGAACACCCACGGGGCCTCGGCCTGAGTCTCCCGCCGCCTTGTGCTGAGACCCTGCAGGGACTCGGCTGTGCATCTGTGCCATTACCATGCCATACCATGTACACTGGAGCACCGCGGGGCCTCGGCCTAGTACTTTACATACCATGCCATGCCACTTTGTACCATGCCTAGACACACGGGGCCTCGGCTAGTGCTATGCTATGCCCATGCCGCTTACCATGCCATGCCATGCCGTACCATGCCAGCCCCATGCCTTACTTGCCGTACCATGCCATCCACCTAGACACACGGTGCGCCAGGCGCACAAGGTGCTATGGCACTTGCACCGTACTGAACCTGCAGGGCCTCGCTCCGTCTTTATGGCGCCACATAGCACAAGAACTCTGCAGGCCTCAGCGCCTGAATTAACATGGCATGCCGCTGCCTAGATTTTCACGGGGCCTCGGGGCCTCGGGCTAGTGCTATGGCATTCATTGTGCCTGAACACCAGCGGGGCCTCGGCGCCTGGTAGTGCATGGCATGCCATGCCTGGGCACACGGGGCCTCGGCGCCTCCGGGGTGCGTGCCTGTAAGCATGCCGTGCCTGGGCACACGGGGCCTCGGGGCCTCGGGCTAGTGCTATGGCATGCCATGCCGAGACACACGGGGCCTCGGGCTAGTGCTATGGCATGCACGTGCCTGGGCCACACGGGGCCTCGGCGCCTCGGGGCGAGTCTTGTGGCATGCCGCCACCTTGCCCCCAGGCCCACGGGGCCTGGGGCCTGGGCCAGTGCTGGCCTGGCTGCTAGACACACGAGGGCCTCGAGGTAGTGCTATGGCATGCCATGCCTAGACACACGGGGCCTCGGGGGCTCGGGCTAGTGCTATGGCATGCCATGCTACGGCCTTACGAGGGCTCGAGAATTTGAGTCTTTATGGCATGCCATGCCCTAGACACCGCGGGGCCTCGGGCTAGTGCTATGGCATTCCATGCACAGGCCACACGAGGCCTCGGGGCCTAGTGCTATGGCTTGCTGTCGCGCAGGCCTGGGGCCTCGGCCTAGTGCTATGCCATGCCCTGAACATATGCCTCGATGCAGCGCTTTGTGTCATGCTGGAGCCACCTTGGGGGCCCTCGGCCTTCCTCAGTCTTGGCCCACCAGCCACCTTGCCACAGACATAGGGCCGGTCTGGCGCACAGCGTCAAGCCCGCCTGGACACGGGGCGCAGGCGCGCAAGGTGCGCATGCCATGCTAGACATAGGGCCTCGGTCTAGTGCTTTGTCATGCCTAGACACCTGGGGCCTGCATCTAGTCTTTGTGCATGCCCGTGCCATGACTCCACGGTGCCTCGGCTAGTGCTGCCAGCGCGTGGCAGTTCCATCGTGCCCGAGAAGCGTAATTTGCAATATTGATAGGTGCCTGAAACGTATTGATGGGTGCACAACACTTATTGTCCTCCATGCCCATTGCAGCAATATTGGTGAAACTGGCACCTATGCCTTAATAAACCTAACATGCTGGTTTCTGTTCCATTGTTTCTTTCTCGGTCATTGTTCCAAACTATCATTCCTGTGTGAAAAATGTTTTGTCTGCACGTGTTTTCCTGTTCTGTATATTTTAGAGAAAAAAAAATTTAAAGAGTATCACTTTTTCATTTAAAAATGACTATCAAATATTAATATTTTATAGTAAAATATTGCATTCCAGTGAATCAAATCTTAAATCAATTCTTTTCCCTATTTTCCCTTCTTTTCCCTGTTTGCCCTGTTTTTCACCTATTTTTAAGCTATTTTATTAATAAATTCAAAATAAAATATTTCCTCCACTTTAAATCGATCAATTCTGGTCCCAAATATTTTCCATGTGAAAAATGAATTTTAAAAATATTTTACTATTTTCTCTATTTTTCCCTATTTTCCCCTTTCCTAGTAAATAAATAAAAATAAATATTTTACGTCCAAATTTTTTTCACTGTTTTTCTTGGCCATGTATAATTATTATAAAAATGCAAAAAAAGCGGACTGAAAGTAGCTTTCTGGTTAAAATTTGCCATTATGTCTCCTGGCATGTGGCTGATGTCTCATCTGATTTTCCAAAAAAGACTATCATTATCTTTTAAAAGGGGGTGGTTTGCCTCTATGGAAGCGGCATTGCTTTGGCCTAACTGCAACCTTGCGTGCCTACCCCGATGCACACCATGCCACTTTCGTGGCGTGAGTGCTCTCAGCCACCCAAGCCCTCGACATCAGGTGCGGTAAGTGAATGTGACCGTTGCTCTCCCGCGCGGTCGTTGTGACTCGTTACCCTAGATGCCATCTTTGCTTGCCGCGTGCCCAGCTATGGACGGACGTTCCCCACGTTACCGCATGCCTCGTTCCCCCGTTGCCCAGTTGCTTGACGAAAGGCATGCCCCTCGTTCCTGCATTGCCTCGCTAGTGCATGCCTCTAGGCATGGTGCCTGATACCTTGCACGGGCATGGTGCTTTCGGCCTAGTACCTTGCCTAGACATGGTGCCTCGGCCTAGTACCTTGTTTGGGCATGGTGCGCGGCCTAGTACCTTGCCTGAGCCGCGATTTTTCGGTTGCTCACGCGCCTGCGCGGGCGCTGGTGCGCCGGCTGATAAGCGCATGACGGTGCCTGCGACTTTAGTGCATGCCTAGAGCGAAGTGCCTTGGCCTAGTGCCTTGCACGGGCATGGTGCCTGGCCTGGTCATGCCTCCCCGACAAATTGCCTCGGCCTGGTGCCTTGCACGGGCATGGTGCCTCGACCTAGTGCATGCCTCGGCCGGGGTGCCCTCATTCAGTTGCATGCCTTAGGCAGGGTACTCGACTGGCTGCATGCCTAGGCGAAGGGTGCCTCGGCCTGGTCGTGCCTGTGGGGTGGCTCGGCCCCTAGTGCAGCCTCGACGGTGCCTCCGGCCTAGTGCGTACTGGGCGAGGTGCCTGAAGCCTGAGTGCCTCTTTTCAGACAGTGCCTCGGCCTGGATGCATGCTGGGCCAGTTTGCCTGGCCCTGGTGCATGGCCTGGCGATCACGGTGCTTTTGGCTAGTTCATGCCTAGGCACGGGGCCTTCGCCTGAAGGCGCGGCCGGTGCCTTCGTTTAGTGCATGCCTAGCCATGGTGCCTTCGCCTAGTGTCTTGCCTAGGCAAGGTGCCTTCACCTAGTGCATGCTGAGGCGCGATGCTCGGCCTGGTGCAGCTACTCTGAGCATGGGTGCCTCGGCTTGGTGCCTTGCTTGGGTATGTGCAGTGGCCTAGACACTTATTGCCTTGCGTCTTCTTACAGCGTGCACACACCAATACCGCCATGGCATAAGGTACTCACTCATCACTACCCCAGTCATAAACATCCGATTGCTGTCTGACTAGACAATGATCCGTTTGCTGGCACCATGCAGTCTTTAATGTGAGCTGTTATCTAAAACGCCTGTCTTTACCTTTTGCCCTTGGCCTCCCAGGCTTTATAGACGGATCTTCACCACATTGCAAGCATGCCTCTGCGTTCCACCCCAGCCATGGTGCCTCAGCTTAGTACTTGGCTAGGCACGGTCTGCTAGTGCATGCCTATGTAGGCCTCGACCTGATCTGCCTAGGCATGGTGCACAGTGCCATGCCTAGGCGTGGTTCTCCTGGGTTTAGTGCCTTGCTAGGCAGGGTTCCTTAACTTAGTGCCTTGCCTAGGCAAGGTTCCTTAACTAGTGCCTTGCGCATTGCGGTTCCTGCTACTAGTGCCTTGCCTAAGCACGGTGCACCGGGACTAGTGCCATGACATGCTAGGCACGGTGCCTGGCCAGGAAGTGCATGCCTAGACATGAGTGCCTCGACCTAGTACCATTTTCATGCCTAGACACGGTGCCTCGGCGTAGTTCATTGCCTAGACATGGTGGCTTGAGCACGCTAGGCTTGCAATCTTGTGTCTAGGCTTGTCTTGGTTGCTTGACCAACTATTAGGTTGCTTGGAAATAGTGTTATCATTCTTCTCATGCCTACAATGGTACTACAAAGGCATCACTTGTTCAGGTGGTAGCCTTCTTAGGAGACAACTCGGCTAGATCACGGACCGATTGTGTGGTGCATCTTGAAGTCTTTGATGGCGTGTGAGTGGTGTTTGGGTAATGTGGGTTGTTAGGCTCCTTGCTCGTGCAACAGCTATTGCCCCCGTCCTCCTCATTCTAGCTGCGGCTTGGTGGATAAACCTTGGGCATCGGCAATAACTGGTTCTATTATTTTGCCTTCCCCCAGAATGATGGAATTTTCCTCTCGAATGTTGCCTTTCCTCCATCCCAGCTCTGCTCATGGGGGCAGGTGGACAACACAGCGATCATCGTGCTCCATGTACTCCCCCGCGTGTGACCATGCGGGGTTTGTGGGCCATGATGATGGCTCGTCTTTCTCGGATGCGAACCTTAACGCGGGCATGGGGATCTAAGATCACATGTGCGGGCATGGCGTTCATCGCCCAGGCAGCGTATGTACGACGATCGGCTTTGCTTTGCCCTCAGACGCCCATTGTGGTCTGGTAGGGTAAATGCGGTTCAGCGTTGCACAAGAATGCTACTGGTTGATCCTGCGGTAGTCATATGCTTGTCTCAAAGATTAAGCCATGCATGTGTAAGTATGAACTAATTAATTTGTAGAAAGCTACGAATGGCTCGATGCATCGATTATAGTTTGTTTGATGGTACTTCTTTACTTTCGGATAACCGTGAATTCTAGAGCTAATACGTGCGACAAACCCACGGAGCTACGGAAGGGATCTGCATTTATTAGATAAAAGGTCGGCCAGCGGGCTATGCCCGTTTGCTCTGATGATTCATGATAACTCGACGGATCGCCACGGCCATACATTGCGGCGGCGCATCATTCAAATGCTCGCTATCAACTTTGATGGTAGGATAGTGGCCTACCATGGTATTGACGGGTGGCGGAGAATTAGGGTTCGATTAGGAGGGAGCGCGAGAAAGCGGCTACCACATCAGGAAGCGGCGGTAGCGCCGATACCCAATCGACGCGGGAGGTAGTGACAATAAATAACACGGGCTCTTTTGATGCAGTAGTGGAAATAAGTACAATCTAAATCCTTAGCGAGGATCCGTTGGAGGCGATGCGGTGCCGGCCGGCGCGTGATATTCCGGCTCGATAGCGTATATATTTAAGTTGTTGCGGTTAAAGCTTCCGTAGTTGGACTTTGGGATGGGTCGGTCGGTCCGCCTTACGGTGTGCACGGTCCTCTTGTCCGCTTCTGGCGATGCGCTCCTGGTCTTAGCGGCGGGTCGGTGCCTGGGGTCTTCCGGTACTTCGAAGAAATTAGAGTGCTCCATGGCTTCGCTATGGATACATTAGCATGGGATAACATCATGGGATTTCAGGTCCTGTGTGGCCTTCGGGATCGGAGTAATGATTAACGCGGGGACGGTCGGGGCATTCGTATTTCATAGTCGAGAGGTGAAATTCTTGGGATTTATGAAGGCGAACGAAGCTGCCAGCATTTGCGAGGATGTTTTCGTGTCGAAACGAAAGTTGGGGGCTCGAAGGCGATCGGATGCGAGTCTTTGGTCACGACCATAAGCGATGCGGCCGGGATCGGATGTTGCTTTTAGGACTCGTGGCGCCTTATGAGAAATCAAGGTTTTGGGTTGGGAGATGTGGTCATGAGGCTGAAACTTAAAGGAATTGACGGAAGGGCACCACCAGGGAGTGACTGCTGAAACCCCATTGACTCGACACGGCTTTACCCAGTCAGGACATAGTAAGGATTATTGTTTGAGAGCTCTTTCTGATTCTATGGGTGGTGGGTGCATGGCCGTTTCTTAGTTGGTGAAGCCGATTTGTGCAGTTAATTCAGTTGCGCGAGCGAGACCTCGGCTGCTAACTAGCTATGCGAAGGTGATCCTCCCGCGACCCGGCTTCTTAAGAGGACTATGGCCGCAGGCGAGGGTTTGAGCGATGCCCAGTGCAGTGATGCGCTTAGATGTTACGGGCCGCCGCAGGCGTCTTCTGGCGATGTATTCCGCGAGTCTATAGCCTTGGCGGCCGGGCGGGTAATCTTTGAAATTTCGTCGTGATGGGGATAGATCGACTGCGATTGTTGGTCTTCAACGGGGAATTCCTAGTAGCCGCGAGTCATCATTTCGCGTTGACTACGTCCACGCCCTTTGTACACACAGCCCGAAGTCGGCTCCCTCTGGAGTTGAATGGTCAGGGTGAGTGTTCGGATCGCGGCGTGAGCGGTTCGCCGCTGCGGCGTCGCGAGAAGTCGAACCTTATCATTTAGAGAGGAAGGAGAAGTCGTGAACAAGGTTTCCGTGGTGAACCTGCTTGGAAGGATCAATTGTCGAACCTATCGGCCAGAGCGACCCGTGAACACGTTGTTGCGGCCCATCGAGGGCGGGCGGGGCGTGAGCCCTCCCGCTCAGCTCGGAGATCCGCAGACGTCGCCCCCTCCACCCCTTCGCCCGGTAAAGGGGCACGGGTTGGGCGGACAGTGGCCTCCACATGGAACATCGCGTCAGGTGGTTGGTTAAAAATCGTCGTGGCGATGCCGCCTTGACAAGCGGTGGTTTAGAAAAGCGAACCCACTGATCCTTTCCCCTCGTCGGAGGAGGAAGGAGGAGAGATCTCCATATCGGGGCGCGGCGCCGCGGCGGGGGCACCACGAGCCCGGGGCCTCGGCCCGGCGACCCAGGTCGGGGCGGGAACACCCGGCGAGTTTAAGCATATCAATAAAGCGGAGAAGAGCTTACAAGGATTCCGCAGTAGCGAAGCGAGCAAGGAAAAGCCCGGCAGGGAATCGGGCGGTCCGCCGTCGGGTGTTATGTGGTACGGAGCGTCCTCGGCGGCGGACCGGGCCCAAGTCCCCTGGAAGGGCGCGGAGGAGTGAGCCGTCGTGCCGGGAGACCACGCCGCGCACCACGGCGCTGTCGACCAGAGTCGGGTTGTTTGGGAATGCGGCCCGTCGAGGCGGTGGGGTGTCACGAGGCTAAATACGGGCGGGGACCGATGGCAAACAAGTACCGCGAGGAGAGGATGAAAGGACTTTGAAAGAGAGTCAAGAGTGGCAGAAATTGTGAGGAGGCGGATGGGGCGGCGATGCGCCTCGGTCGGATGGAACGGCGATCCGCCGGTCCGCCCGATCGACTCGGGCGCGGGCCAGCGCGGTTTGGGGCGACCCAAGCCGGGTTGTAGTCATACGTGGAGCGTCGTCGCCTCGGTCGGTGGAATGCGGCGCCGCGCCCTCGGGCGTCGCCGACACACGATGGCTCATGGCGTCGACCAGCTGGGCCCCGGTGACCCGTCTTGAAACACGGGACCGGGGTCGACATGGTGATGCGGGAGTCGGCGGGCTGTAAACCCAGTAAGGCGTAAGGGAAGCTTGATCCGGCGGGATCCCCTCTCGAGGGGGTGCCTGGTCGACCCGACCTGATCTTACGAGAAGGGTTCAGTGAGCATGCTGTCGGGACGAAAGATGGTGAACTATGCACAGTGGGGCGAAGCGAGGAGAAATACGGTGGAGGCCCGCGGCGATGCGACGTCTTAATCGTTAAATCGCGACGCAGGTATAAAGGCGAAAGATTCATCCAGACCATCTAGTAAATTTGGTTTCCCTCAGAAGTTTCCTCGAGGATAGTGGAGCCCTTGATGAGTTCTATCGGGTAAAGCCAATGATTAGAGGCATCGGGCGCAACGCCCTCGACCTCATTCTCAAACTTCACAAATGGTAGAGATGGCACGGTACATCCCGTGAGCCGGGACCCACGAGAATCGAAGCTCAAGTGGGCCGTTTTTGGTAAACGGGCGGCGTGCCGGGATGAGCAAGGCGGGTTACGATTGCCCAGCTAGGCGCTAACACAGAGCCCACAAAGGGTGTTGGTGGGTCAAAATGACCGGGGCCGATTGGTCATGGAAGTCGAAATCCGCTAAGGAGTGTATATTCAACTCACACCGCTGCCCGAGACTAGCCAGAAAATGGATGGGCGTGAGCCTTGCCCACGACCTATCTGAGTGAGGCAAGGGCCGGAGCCTCGATGAGCAGGAGGCGCGGCCCGGTCGCCGCAAAACACGAGGCCCAGCGAGCCGGCCCGGAGAAGCGACCGTCGGTGCGGATCTTGGTGGCAGTAGAAAATATTCAAATGAGGCTTTGAAGGCCCGAAGGAAAGGTTCCATGACGACGCGCACGCATGGGTTGGCAGTGCGATCCACAAACGGGGAAGCCCGTCCGATCGCGTGCGCCGCCGCCCGGCCTCGAAAGGAATAAGTTAACATTCTGAGCAAGGACGTGGCGGTGGCGGCGGCAACGTTAAGTCGGAGGCGTCGTCGAGGGGCCTCGGGAAGAAGTTATCTTTTACGTTTTAACGTGCCCACCACAGGAAAGCGGCTCGGTAGGAGGTAGAGATCGGTAGCTGGAAGAGCACCGCCCGCGTCAGCGTGGTGTCCGGTGCGCCCTCGACTGACCCCATGAAAATCAGGAGGACTGGTGCCTCCATGAGTCCGTGCTCATAACGCATCGGTCTCGAGGTGAGCGACCTGCGGTCGATGGAACAATGTAGGCAAGGGAAGTCGGCAAAATGGATCCGTAACCTCGGGAAAAGGATTGGCTCTGAGGGCTGGGCACGGGGGGTCAGTCCGAACCCGTCGGCATTTGTCGGGTGGGCGCTTTCGAGTACACTCCATGGCGAGAAGCGGGTCGCCAGCACGTGCCCGGCGAGAGCAGGCTGAGGGCAGCTCCCTCGGGGGCCTTCGGCGTCGGTCATTTCGAAGCTGAGTAGGACAAGAATCAGCGTTTAATTAAAACAAAGCATTCTGCGATGGTCCCTGCGGATCTCCGCGTGTGATTTACGCGGTGCTCACGAATGTCAAAGTGAAGAAATTCAACCAAGCGCGGGTAAACGGCGGGAGTAACTATGACTCTCTTAAGGTAGCCAAATGCCTCGTCATCTAGTGGTGTGATGAATGGATCGCGAGATTCCGCGTCACGTCTGCTATCCGTGAGGAAACCACGGCCAAAGGGAGCGGGCGGCGAGAATCGGCGGGAAGAAAGACCACTGTTGACTTGACTCTAAGTGGAGCTTTGTGAAATGACTTGAGAGGTGTAGGATAAGTGGGAGCCGGAGAAGCCGGCGAAGTGAGAAATACCGCTGCACAACGTTATTTTTGCTTATTCAGTGAAGATGTCGGAGGCGGGAACATCCTCCTTTTGGACCCGAGCCTTCCTTGCGTTCCGATCGAGCGAAAGACGCATTGTCGGGTGGGAGTTTGGTACAGGCGGCACATGCATTTAAAGATAGCGGTGTCTAAGATGAGCTCGGCGAGCAATCTCGTGTGGGTTTCAAAGATGTTCGTTTGATTCGATTTCCGTCTGTGAATACGAGCGAGTGAAGCGTGGCCTGTCGATCCTTTAGACCTTCGAATTTGAAGCTAGAGTGTCGGAAAAGTTACCGCAGGGATAAGCGAAAGCATGGCAGCCAAAGCGTTCATAAGCGGCGTTGCTTTTTGATCCCTTCGATGTGCGACTCTTCCTATCATTGTGAAGCGAAATTCACGAGTGTTGGATTGTTCGCACGATAGGAGGCGTGGTGGAGTTTTAGACCGTCGTGAGACGGTTAGTTTACCCTACGATGGCGATTAATGCCAATGGTAATTCAACCTAGTACGAGGAGGCCGTTGATTCGCCTGATTGGTCAAGTCGGCAGTTTGAAAAGCCGGTGGCGCGGCTTCTGGAATCGCGACTGGATTATATTTGAACGCCTCTAAGTCGAAGTCGGACT
The DNA here is from genome assembly GCA_016808115.1 of Tetrastigma voinierianum. NCBI lineage: Eukaryota > Viridiplantae > Streptophyta > Magnoliopsida > Vitales > Vitaceae > Tetrastigma > Tetrastigma voinierianum. Next base: position 19,906 of record JAEQBH010009816.1, read on the forward strand.
GCAGAAGCGGCCAGCGTGCGCCGTCGCCCCGTTGCCAGGCCCTCGGTGGGGGCCCTCGGCCTTCCCGGAGAGCCGCGTGTCGTAATTCGGGTCCTCGCGGTGGACAAAGCCGTGTGGAGCCGCCTTGAAGCATTATTAGGTAGGCGGCGGGTAGAATCCTTTGCGGAGACGACTTAAATACGCTTGGCGAGGGTATTGTAAGTAGCGAGTGGCCTTTGCTACCACGATCCGCTGAGATTCAGCCCTATGTCGGCTCGATTCGTCCCTCCCCTCGAACCATCCACACGTGTTCCCTTTTTTCGTCTCCAGGCCAAGAGTTGCGGGCGTTACGGGGGTGAGTACGGGGAAACCCCTTGGCGGATTGAGCGAAATCTTAAATTAGAAGCGGATGAGCATCACGTGTGGAATAAAAGCTAAAGCGAAATGAGAAGCGATTGGGTGACGGCGATTGCGCGCAATCAAGACAAGCGAATTCGGACCACGTACGACTTGCGCTTGCACCGCAGACTATGCCATGGTGCCTCGGTCGTGCTTCGTCCATTAAATGAACATGTTGCCTCGATCCACGTGGTGAGGCAGATTCCCGAGGCATGGTGTGGTCCTTGTGCCCGACCATGCCATTACATGCTGCCTCCCCCCACCCCACGTGATATTACATCTTTGCCTCCCCATGCTAAGCTAGGCCATGCTTGAACCTGCGGTGCCTCGACTAGTACCATGGCATGCCCTGAATCCTTGGCCTTGCCTGGGGTCGGTGCCTGAACGGAGTGCCTCGGCTGAGTGCGGGTGAGCATTGCCCTGAGGCGTCGGTGCCTCGGCTGGAGCTGAGTGCCATGGCATGCCTAGGCACGGTGATGATTCGACCTAGTGCCATGCCTGGGCAGGTGAGTCGGCCTGGAGTGCTTGCCTAGGCACGGTGCCTCGACGAGAGTGCCCGCCTGAGCCGCGAGTGCGCCATTAACTGCCCGGGCCACGGTGCCTCGACTTTGATGCCATGACATGCCTAGGCACGGTGATTCGGCCTTGTGCTTGCACTTTGGGCACGGCACGGGCTGGTGCCGCCCGACATGCATAGGCCGCAGTGATTCCGTAGCGGTAGCGCACAGGCGCGATTGCTGGGCTGGTGCTGCATGACATGCTGGGCGCGATTGCGCCGACTGAATTAACCATGACATGCGCAGACGCGATGCGCGGGCCCCAGTGCCATGTTTCATGCCCCAGGTACGGTGATTGACACAGTGCTTGCTAAACGCGATTGCGACCCGGGTGCTTGCTAAACACCGATTGCACGGGCCTAGTGCCATGACATGCCCTGGAGCAAGGGTTCCCACACTTTCCCCAGTGCCTTGCCTAGGCAGTGCCCATGGCTAGTGACATGCCGTGCACACACGGGTGCCTCGGCTTTGAGTGCGAGGCATGCGCGGCGCGGTGCTCGGCTAGTGCCATTACATGCGAGGCTTACGGTGCCTCGGCCTGGTGCCATGGCCTGGAGCGCGTGCTTACCGACTAGTGCCATGGCTTTGGGCCGGTGCCTCGGCCTAGTGCCATGGCACGGGCCTTGCGATTGCCTCGATTTAGTGCCATGGCATGGGCACGGTGCCTCGGCCTAGTGCCATGACATGCCTAGGCAAGCATTCGACTGATGTCATGGCTTTGGAGCGCGGTGCCTCCCGGTCTAGTGCCATGGCATGGGCGCGGTGCCTGCGACTAGTGCCATGACTTGTGCCTAAGGCAGAAGCATTCGGCTGAGTGTCATGGCACGGGCGCGATGCGCAAGCCCATATCCTGGGTGCCTGAATGTCATGGCCTTGTAGTAGAACTGCCCAGGTGCAGAGGCCCAGTGGTCGGCCTGGTGTCATGGCTGCGGGCACGTGCCTCGACGTTAACTTGCCTAAGCACGCGATTGGTGCCTCGGCCTAGTGCCATGACATGCTAAACACGCGATGATTCGGCCTAGTGCCATGGCATGCTGAGCGCGGTGATTAAGGCCTAGTGCCGCTGGCATGCCCTAGGCACGGTGATTGACTTTAGTGCCATGGCATGCCTAGAGCGCGTGATTCGGCCTAGTGCGTGCATGCCTCCTAGGAACGGTGCCTCGGCCAAGTGCTTGCCTGAGCGCGATTGGCGCGACTAGTGTGCCTTGGCATGCCTCGACCTGTGGCGGCGGTCGCCCCGGCCTTGTGCCATGACATGCCTGAACCTGCCGGTGGTCGGCTGATGCCTGTACCATACCATCTTTGTTAAACTACCTTAGTTTAAAAACATTGTTTTTTAGGGTTGAGATTTTATTTCTATCATGAATGTGCCATTCCATGCCTGAACACGGTGCCTCGGTCAGTGCTATGGCATGCCATGCCTAGACACACGGGCCTCGGCCTAGTGCTATGCCATGCCATGCTGAACACCGGGCCTCGGCCCAGTCTTTATCTTAATGCCGTGCTGAGTACCGTCGCCCATAGACGCGCGGGGCCTCGGCACAGTGCTATGCCATGCCATGCCATGCCTAGACACGGGGCCTCGGCTGGTGCTATGCCATGCCATGCCCTAGACACACACCCCGGGGCCTCGGCCTGAGTACTATGCCATGCCACATGCCATGCCATACCATGCCTGGAGCACAGGGCTCGGCACAGTCTTTATACCGGCACCGTGCCAGTACCATTGCCATACTGGGCCACCACGGGGCCTCGGCCTAGTGCTATGCTATGCCATGCCATGCCATGCCATGCCATGCCATGCCATGCCATGCCATGCCATGCCATGCCATGCCTAGACACACGATGCCTCGGCGCCTAGTGCTATGGCATGCCATGCCTAGACACACGGGGCCTCCGCGCCTAGTCTTTATGGCATGCCATGCACTAGGCTACACGGGCCTCGCGCCTAGTGCTATGGCATGCCATGCCTGAACACACAGGGCCTCGGGGCCTCGGAGCTGATGGCATTCCATGCTAGACACACGGGGCCTCGCGCCTCGGAGCTAGTGCTATGGCATGCCATGCCCCTGGGCCACACGGGGCCACACTCGGCGCCTCGGGGTGGCTATGGCGCCATGCACAGACACCACGGGGCCTCGGGGCTCGGCCCCAGTGCTATGGCATGCCATTACTGAACACACGGGACCTCGGGCTAGTGCTGTGGCATGCCATGCCTAGACACACGGGGCCTCGGCGCCTCGGGGTAGTGCTATGGCATGCCATGCCTAGACACACGGGGCCTCGGGGCCTCGGGCTGAGTGGTATGGCATGCCGTGCCTGAACACGGGGCCTCGAGGGTAGTGCTATGGCACCGTGCCCTAGACACACGGGGCCTCAGGGCCTCGGGCTAGTGCTATGAGCGCCATGCCCCTAGACACCGCGGGGCCTCGGGCTACAAGGTGCTATGGCATGCACCATGCCTGGAGCCTGCCACCGGGCCTCGGGCTAGTGCTATGGCATTCCATGCCCTAGACACCACGGGGCCACGGGGCCTAGTGCTATGGGCACCTTATGCATAGACAGACACACGGGGCCTCGACTTAGTGCTATGCCATGCCTAGACATATGGCCTCGGTCTAGCGCTTTGTCATGCCTAGACACACGGGGCCTCGGCGCCTAGTGCCATGCCATGCCTTGCCTAGACATAGGGCCTCGGTCTAGCGCTTTGTCATGCCTAGACACACGGGGCCTCGGCGCCTAGTGCCATGCCAGTACTAGACATGGGCTCCCGGTCTAGTGCTTTGGCGCCATGCCCCTGGAGCACACGGGGCCTCGCCTAGTGCTATTGCATGCCATGCCATGACTCACGGTGCCTCGGCCTAGTCTGCTTTGCCACGCCACAGTGGCAGTTCACGCTCGTGCCAAAAGCGTAATTTGCAATATTGATAGGTGCTGCCTCGGCAATATTGATGGTGCCACAACCCTTATTTGTCCTCCGTACCATTCTTTTAGACAATATTGGTGGCTTTACTTTATGCCTTAATCCTTCCCTAACACATGTATACTCGTTTCTATTCCATTGTTTCTTTCTAATTTTCATTGTTTCAAAATATCATTCTCCATGACAAAAAATGTTTTTCTCTTCTTTCATTTTCCCCTATGTTCCTATATATTTTTAGAGAAAAAAAAAATTTAAATTATCCCTTTTTCATTTTAAAATATTATCAAAATATTAATATTTTATAGTAAATATTGCATTCATTAGTCAAATCTTAAATGATTCTTTCCCCTATTTTTCCCCTATTTTCCTATTTTCCCCCTGTTTCACCTATTTTTATTTATTTTTTTTGTTGTTAAATAAATTAAATAAAAATATTTCCTCCACTTCAAATCGATCAATTACGGTCCCCGTCTTTTCCCATGTGAAAAATGAATTTAAAAATATTTTTATATTTTTCTCCTATTTTCCTATTTTCCCTATTTTTTCAGTAAATAAATATAAAAATAAATATTTTCTGATATTTTTTTCCTTCTTTTTCTTGGCCATGCCACTCTGGTAATATAAAAGAAGATACGCAAAAAAAGCAGGGACTAAAATCGCTTTCTGGATTTAAAATTTGCCATTATGTCTCCTCGGCTTCATGTGATGTCACCATCGGATTTTTTCCAAAAGAAACATATTGCTCTTTAAGGGGGTGGTTGCCTCTTATGGGCTTGGGTAGCACGCCTAGGCACCTTGACCTTGCGTGCTACTGACAGTGCACACACTTATGCCACTCGTGGCATGGGTCATATGCCACCACAAGCCCTCGACATCAGATTATAGGTGAAATTTAGAGCAAGCTGACCGTTGCTTGCTCTCCCACGCGCGATGGTGTGGAAACTACGTTGCCTAAGATGCCATCTTTGCTTGCCCATGGCCGCCCAGGCTTATGGACGGACGTTCCCACGTTGCAAGCGCTGCCTCTCGTTCCATTTGCCCCACGTTGCTTGGCGGCATGCCCCTACGTTCCCCATTGCCTCGCCTAGTGCATACCTCCTAGAGCATGGTGCCTAGTACCTTGCACAGGCATGGTGCCCTCGGCCTGATACCTTGCTAGACACTTAGTGCCTCGACTGTACCCTGTTTGGGCACGCCTGGGTACGCCGGCCTAGTACGCACAAGACGCGTTTACGCCGGTTGCTCCACGCCTTGCACGGGCATGGTGCCGCCGGCCTAGTGCATGCCTGACGGTGCCTGGCTGGTGCATGCCTGGAGCGAAATTCGCCGGCGCAATTGCCTTGCACGGGCATGGTGCACTGGTGTACCCGCAAGCCGGGTGCCTCGGCCTAGGTATTGCACGGGCATGGTGCACCGGCCTGGCGTGTGCCTCGACGGGTGCCTCGGCTTTGGTATTGCAGCCGGCGAGGGTCTTATCGACCTGGTAGCCACAAACGGGTGCCTCGGCTAGTGCATGCCTCGGCAAGGTGGCTCGACCTAGTCTGAGCCTGACGGGGTGCCTCGGCCTGAATTAGTGCATGCACAGACTGGGTGCCCTCGGCACCCTGATGTGCACAGACGAGTGCCTCGACTAGTGCATGCCTGATAGGGTCTTATCGGCCTAGTGCATGGCCTAGTCACGGTGCTTTGGCCTAGTTCATGCCTAGGCACGGGGCCTTCGCCTAGGCAACGACGGTGCCTCAGTTTGATGCATGCTGGCCATGGTGCGCCGCACAGTGTCTTGCCTGGGCAAGGTGCCTTTCACCTAGTGCGTGCCCTGGCGCGATGCCTCGGCCGAGTGCATGCCTAGGCATGGTGCCTCGGCTTGGTGCCTTGCTTAGGTATGGCACCAGCCTGAGCCACGACGCCAACGTCTTTGCCCCGGCGTGCACACACCACGTACCACCCAGTGGCATGGGCGTGCTCCTGCCACCCCCGAGTCCTCGGCGTCCAGGTGCGTACGGCTAGACGGCCAGTCCGTTGCTTTGGCTCTCCATGGTCTTCTGTGGCTCGTTACCCTAGGCAGCCATCCTTTGCTTGCCCTTGGCCTCCAGAAGCCTTTATAGGCGGATGTTTCCATTTGCAAACGCCTCCGTTCCTAGCCGCTGGTGCCTCAAGCTTTAGTCTGCCAGCTGGGCACGTTCTTGTCTGGTACATGCCTATGTGACCTCGGCCTAGTGCATGCCTGGGCATGGTGCTGAATGCCATGCCTAGGCGTGGTTCTCGGTTTAGTGCCTTGCCTAGGCCAGGGGTTCATAACCAGACCTGCTGCCTAGGCAAGGTTCCTTGGCTTAGTGCCTTACCTGAGCACGGTTCCTCTCCCACTAGTGCCTTGCCCCTAAGCACGGTGCTGGGACAGTGCCATGACATGCCTAGGCACGGTGCCTTGGCAGTGCATGCCTGAACTATGGTGCCTCGGCCTAGTACCATTTCATGCCTAGACAGTGCCTCGACATGGTTTGTGCTGCCTAGACATGGTGGCTTAGACTGCTTGAGCTTGCACAATCTTCTTGTCTGAAATGTGATTATGATAACTATTAAGTTTGCTTGGAAATAGTGTTATCATTCTTCTCATGCCTACAATGGTACTACAAAGGCATCCTTGTTGGCACCAGTGTGCCTAACAGGGAAGCCGGCGCTCAGCTAATTGGTTCGATTGTGTGGGTGCATCATGAAGTCAACTGATGGCGTGTGAGTGAAGTGTTTAGGTAATGTGGGTTGGTAGGCTCCTTTGCTGGAGTGCAGCGAACTGGCCTTGCGTCCCTCCTCATTCTGGCTACAAGCGCTTGGATCAAGCCTTGGGCATCGACAATAACTGTGTTGCCTTCCCAATCGATGGAATTTTCTCTCGAATGTTGCCTTTCTCCATCTGGCTCTGCTCGCGGGGGGCAGGTGGACCTTATGGCCGATCATCGTACTCCATGTACTCCCAGCGTGTGGCCATGCGAAGGGGTTTCTGTGGGCCGGTGATGGCTCGTGCTCGGATGCGGAACCTTAACACGGGCATGGGATCTAAAGATCACAATATTGCCCGAGCTTAAGAAAGCGTTCATCGCCCCAAACAAGCGATATGTCTGACGATCGGCTTTGCTTGCCCTCGACCCACCCATTGTGGTCTAGGGTAGATGCGTGCAGTTCCGAGGCGTTGCACAAAAAGAATGCTGCACAGTTGATCCTGCCCGATGATAGTCATATGCTTGTCTCGGAATTAAGCCATGCATGTGTAAGTATGAACTAATTCGAGCGCGAAGCTGCGAATGGCTCATTAAATCGATTATAAGTTTTGTTTGATGGTACTTGCTACTCGGATAACCGTAGTAATTCTAGAGCTAATACGTCTGACAAACCCCGGAGCTTGGAAGGATGCATTTATTAGATAAAAAGGTCGCCCATGAGTGGCTATACCGTTGCTCACGTGATTCATGATAACTTCGACGGTTCGCCACGGCCATCGTGCGGCGGCGCATCATTCAAATATCACGCCCTATCAACTTTCGATGGTAGGATAGTGGCCCTCTTGTTGGCCCTCGAGCTAGATAACACGAGTCCGTCGCGGCATGAGGGCGCTGCCTTGGCCCCATGGCCAGCCTAAGGGAAAGCGAGCAAAGGCAAAGTTGGGAAAGAACACCGTAATCAGGAGGCACAAAGCGTGAGCAACACGCACATGGCCCGGAAAAGCGAGCAAGCGGTCGGTGGAACGCGCCCCGCGGTGTTGTCCACGGCACTCCACGGCTTAGGGGCACGGGGCGTGGCGCGAGGCAAAGCGAGGAATCGATGGGGCGAATGTCATTATTTATGGGCGAGCCTTGGGCGGCGAAGCATCTAATCCGGAGTGCAACAAGGATTCCCTACGACTTAAGGAGTCTTATACGATGAGACTCCCCAGAAGATAGGACTCAATGGGGGGACTCCTCATCCCAGGCGGAAAGACTCCTAAAGCGAAATTTGGACTCCTAGGCGGGAGGGTCTCTCGGTAGGGGAAGACTCCTAGGCGAGGCGAGACTCTGGGCGGGAGGACTCCACACTCGTAAGTGGGAATCGTGTGGGTGATATTAGGAGTTTCATTCAATCGGGATCCCCAATGCGGGAAGGATTGTCTTGACTTCTTTGGATTTGAAGACTAAGGATTAGAGTAGGACTCTTAGTCGTGTGTACTAGGATTGCTCTTGAGCATCCTATATAAAGGGCCTGCGTGCTCACTTAGTTAATTCATTATGTTCTGGAGTTGGATCCACAGGAAGCGTGATGAGGCAGGGTGGCAGGAGCTATCTGAAATTGTCTTGTATTTTAGTAGCTAATAAAAATCACGAGTTGGGAGAGATGCCAGTAAAGCCCTTGTGTTCGAGAGAATAGTGAAGGGCATCGAGGAAAGTGAAGCCTCTCGCCGGGTTCCTAGGCGCACACACAGAGCAAAAGAAAGGCGTGTGACGATTGGTATCGAGCCACACGGATGGCCCAGCGAGGATGTGATTGATGCTTATTTGCGTGAGCAAGTAGCAAGGATAGGAGCCGGTAGGCACCCGGTGTCGGAGCTTGGCCAGCGAGAGATAGGCACCTTACGGCAAGCGGCGAATTCCACCCTTCCATTTCGGATCGTGATCGCAGATCCTGCGACTTGACTCCACGGCGGAATTGATGGGGCAGGAACGAGGGCTAGAGTAGAGGAACGGATGGGGACATTCCATGACGAATCACGAGGCCATGACCGAGGAGTTCGAGAGCGGATCCCGGTCTGGGGAGATCGTGTTCTTTGAGAGCGACCGGTGGTGCGGGGCACGCCATCTGCTGCGAGATCCGCCCTCCTGAGAAGGTCGCGTACTGAGCCCGAGACTTTTGGTGAATGTAGCCTTGACATAAAGACTTAAGGAGAACTTCCTGGGACATGGAGGCAATATTTCGCCATTTGCTTTCGGGAATCTGGAGGTGGGTGAGGCAGGTAACGATAACCACCATGTTTGACCCGGGTGATGCAAAGCTTTGGTGGCGGACGAGAGCGAGCGGCGGCGGCTGGCTGGCCGAACGGTCGGTAGGAGATCTTGAAAAAGGCGAAGAATCGGTTCTTGCCGCAGCTCTGGCGTGGATGGCGAGAAATCTGGCGAAGCGGAGGCGGGCTCGGTCGGAGATTATGAAGGAGTTTAGCTGATTGATCCTTGACATCAGGGGACATGTCGAAAGTAGACAAATTTGTTCAACTTCATGTCCGGATTACAGGGATGGGCTCAAGCGGAGCGAGGCAAGGTGTCAAGACTTGCCCTCGACCATGGCTGGCCAATGGATGCCTGTCAGGCCTCTGGTGACCTCTTCCTCTCTCCCACCCCCGAGGGGAAAGGCCACGACAAGAGTCGAATCGGAGGCGGATAAAAGAAAGCCGCCTCCAAGTGGAACGAGGGTTGGAAGAAGCCGCGGGGATACCGCGAGGAGCTAAAGTGGGGAGAGGCGACTTCCTCACAAACTACAGTAGTCGGGATGCTTTATCTGCGATGGGCCACACATCGAGGCGAGGATTGCCCAGAAGGAGAAGCTCGTGCGCTCGGGGCGGAAGGGGGAAGATGCGGAGCGGAGGCCCTACAGAGCCAACCTCTTGGTTGTTGAATCGCGATGCGGGGCTGAGCGACTCACGAGAGGACGTATATGTTGAGTTGCGGCCAGGAGCGAGAAAATTGTGGCATTGGTAGGCGGTGGGCGACCCACAATTTTGTATCAACAGAGCGGCCAGACTTGGTTTTGAAGCAGCTAAAGATGACGACAAGCTCAAGCGAAGTAAATGTAAAACCTGAGAGGCATGGTATGGCGAAGAACATGGCCAATTCGGATGGGGGTTGGAAAGTGCGATAGACTTCCCTTAGTGTTCCTTTGGATGATTTCGATTTCATATTAAATAGCGATTTCTTCGAAGAGCCAGGTAGCCTTGTTGCAGCGAATGGTACATTGATCATGGATGAGCTTGACCATGCTTTGTGGCCGACATCGGCAAACCGCCCTAAAGAGACCTTCGGGAAGACCTTGTGCATACGCAGCGAGAAAGGCCTTAGGAAGGGTGAGCACACATATGTCGCGGCAACTATTCGAGATCAAGCGAATGAAACCGTCGAGAGTGCGAGATGCCACCAGCCTATGCGAGGAGATTTGCGATGTTATGCCTCGAGTTGCCCTAGGTACCACCGAGAAGAGCGGACGGATCATCGGATAGGCTCGTGCGGTCGAGACCTCCTGCTCCAAGCTTCTGTCGGATGGGGAGATCCACGGAAGTGAAGAGTTGCGAGACGGAGTTGGCGAGGTTGCTGGATGCGAGATGCAGTCCCGACCCTCGAAAGCGCGCCCGTATGGAGCATGAAATTACTGTTTAGAAAAAGCGAGCGGGCGCTTAGGATGTGTGTGGATTAGAACGCCCGAATAAGTCACGATCAAGAACAAGTATCAGGAAATACCTTTAGCTGCCGTTTGTTCGATCGATTGAGCAAGGCTGAGTACTTCACCAAGCTAGACTTGCGATCGGGATATTGTAAGTCGCAGGCGTGGTACGAAGGAGACGAGGCAAAGAACTATGTGTAACTTCCGGTATGGAAGTTTTGAATTTTTAGTTATGCCTTTTGGTTTGACTAATGCTCCTGCTACATTTTGTAACCTCATGAATGATGTCCTATTCGACTTCTGGATTCGTCGTGGTGGCTATACTTGGGCGACATAGTGATCTCTGTGGCCCGACTCTCTGAGGAATCACGTAGTACGCCTCGAGATGGTGTAGTGGGTGACGAGAACCGTGATTAATATGTCGAAGAAATGTATGAGTTTACTTTCGGACCGGGAATCAAGTTTAGGTCGTCGATTTTAAAGTCGAGATAAGGATGGATGGTGCGAAGGTGGCGGCAATTCGAGATTAGCCGGCCAGACCAAGGTGACGAGAACCGATCGTTCCTCGGCAGCAAACCTTTACGGGAGATTCACCTTGGGCTATTCCAAGATGGCCCGGTGCTCTCCGCAGACCTTTGAAAAAGAGAGGAAGTGGGAATGGGATCGCGAGTGCCAAGGCGCCTTCGGAAGCTCAAGATCGATCGCTCAGGCAGTGGTAGAATTGCCCGACATGGGTTGCCGGGTTTAGAGTGCACCGCGGGATCGTCGGACGGGGCCCTAGGTGAATCTTTGGTGCAAGGGGCATCCGGTAGCCTTTGAGGCCGGGATTAATGCGGCGGAGAAAGGTCTGACGCCCATGAGAAAGAGATGACTGCGGTCATCCATTGCCTTGAACTTAGGCTTGCTACTTGATGGGAACTCGGTTTAGTGTGGTAGTGACAATGTTATGACTCACTGTCGCCATGGCTCGAGAAGAAGCTTCTTTGTGAAGCAAGCTCGATCTCGCGAGTTCTTGGCCGACTTTGATTTTGTGTGGGTGCACAAAGCCCAGGTCGGCCCAACCAAGTGGCGGATGCTTTGGAAGTAGGAAGGAAATTGGCAAGTTATGTGTGGGATCGTTGAGCTCGAGTTGGCCAGAAGTTTCCAAGCGTGAGTTAGACTTGAAGGCTGCTGTAGACTCAGCGTATCAAGCGGTAGGCGGGTGAGAGATGGCACCCACGAGGCGTCTGGCTCGAGAATGAGTTCTTTGTACTTGAGAGGGAAGCTATATGGTATAGCTCAAGCAAGGCGGGACGAGGCTGGCGAGAGGAAGCACATGATGGATGGGTGGTCACCCGGGGAGAGGAAAGAACTTTGGCATTCTTGCAGCGCGGTCTTTCATTGGCCTAAGATGAAGGAAGGCGTGCAAGCATATGTCAGACATGCCATGTCTGTCAGTGACAAGGCCGGCGGAAGAAGGAAGCGGGATTATTCGGCCTGTCCATTCCGGAGAAACCATGGCAGTGTGTATCGATGGACTTCGCTCAGTGGAGTTTCGAAAGTAGAGAAGCGGATCGGTTTGGTGTTAGTGGTAAACAAGGTTCTCAATCTGTTGTCTTCATCCGGCCGTGAGTGTCAAGTGAAGAGGCGGCGCGCATCTTCTTGACAATGTTGTGAACATTTCGGGATGCTGAAAGACATAATGCGCGATGTGAGATCTGGCGGTTTCTGACGAGTTTTGGGTTAGTACATTCCAAGATGTAAGAGTGCAGTGCAGGTTCTCGTAGCGAATCACCTCGGGCGATGGTCGGGCGGAGAGAGAGTGAATCGGATCTTTGGAAGAGTATTTGCGCCGCCATTGGCGACCTGCGGGAAAATTGGTTGGAACTTCTAGGCCGGCTCGGTTGTCCTCTGTCTGAGCGAAGTTCGGCCACGGGTATGAGCCCTTTTGAGAATTATGATCGGGTTCGACCACGTCGCCCACAGACGTCTTGATTCTGAAGCAGCTTTGGACGTGAGTGAGCCCCGGTACAGCGTACAAGTTTACGAAGTCTCGGCAAATTTTGCTTGATGAAGCCCCGAGGAGACGGCCTAGAGAGGCAAGTAGACGCATGAAGAGTATGCGGACGGAGGCGGGGAGAAGGCTGGCGGAATTTGAGCAAGGGAGATGGTTATTTGAAGTTAACTCTCGAGATCGGAAAAAGATCGAGGAATAAACGGAGTTTCAAGAGGTTTGATTCCGGAAATACGATGGACCTTTGAAGTTGTGAAGCGTATAGAGCGTGGCACCTGCGCTGAAGCTACGAGAGGTTGAGCTTCACCTGGGACATTCCATAAGCTTCCTGAAGCCTTATCACGGTGATCCTGGTCGACGGAGTGCAAGCAAGCGGAACCGCCTATGGTTAGAGTCGAGTTCGGCAAAGATTGCAAGCATCTGCTTGAAGGATAAGGAAGATAGAATTTGGAAGAAACAAGTGGACCGAATACTTGATTCATTCGTGGAAGGGACGCGTCAGTGAGGCAAAGTGGGAAAAAGGTGCTACATTGTGGCGGTTGAGACCGGATCTTGGTATGCGCCGGTTGAAGTCAACGGACGTTGAATACCTCTAGTGGGGAGGGGTTTTGTTGGCCCCTCGGTAGATAACCGCAGTCCGTGCGGCATGAGGGCGCTAGCCCCGTGGCCGCCTAAGGGAAAAGCGAGCAAGGCAAAGTTGGGAAAACCATGTCAGGGGCTGCGTGGGCTAAGCACGCACATGAGCGGAAGGCGAAGCAAACAATTCGATTCGGAGCCGCGCACGGTGGGTCACGGCACTCACGGCACGGGGGCTGGGTGGCACTTGGGGGTAAACGGAGGATCGGTCTGGGGCGAATGTCGGCTATTTATGGGCCCGGGAGGCCTTGGGCGGCAAGCATCCTAATCCGAGGAGTGCAACAAGGATTCCTGCAGCCCTAAGGAGTCTTGTGCGTGGGACTCCTAGGCGGGTGGGACTCCCAGCGGGAAGGACTCCCTCATCTGGCGGGAAAGACTCTAGCGGTACGGACTCCTAGGCGGGAGGTCTCTCGGGCGGGGAAAGTCTAGGCGAGACCGGACTCCTAGGCGGGGAGGACTCCTACTCGTGAGTGCCCAGGAATCGTGTGGTGTATTATGGGAACCATTCAATCGAAGGACTCTAATCTCTGGGAAGGATTGTCTTGACTTCTTTGGATTTGAAGACTAGAGTTAGAGTAGGACTCTTAGTCATTTATTGTACTAAGTTGCCCTTGAGCATCCTATAAAGGGCTGCGTGCTTTCCTTGGATTTAATTCATTATGTTGCAGGTTGGATCCTGAAAAGCGGTAGTGAGCCCAGGTGTGGGAGCCTGTGCGAAATTGTCTTGTATTTTAGTAGCTAATAAAATGCGAGTTGGGAAGGAGATGCCAGTAAGCCCTTGTGTTCGAGAGAATAGTGAGGCATCGAGAAGGCAGGCCTAGCGGGTTCCTAGGCGCCGCACACGAGCAAAGAAAGGCGTGTGACACCTACCATGGTATTGACGGGTGGCCAATTAGGGTTCGATTCGGAGAGGGAGCGGCGGCTACCACATCAAGGAGAAGACGGCGGCGCGCAAATTACGATCACGACGCGGGGAGGTAGTGACAATAAATAACAATACCGGGCTCTTTAGTGCAGTAATTGGAATAATTACAATCTAAATCCCTTAACGAGGATCCATTGGAGGGCAAATGCGGTGCAGTGACGCGATAATTCGGCTCAATAGCGTATATTTAAGTTGTTGCGATTAAAAGCTCGTAGTTGGACTTTAAGGATGGTCGGTCGGTCCGCCTTACGGTGTGCACCGGTCCTCTTGTCCCTTCTACCGGCGATGCGCTCCTGGTCTTAAAAGTAGGGTGTGCTTGCTCCGATGCTTCATTACTTTGAAGAAATTAGAGTGCTTTCGAAAGCGACCTACGCTATGGATACATTAGCATGGGATAACATCATAGGATTTCGGTCTATTGTGTTGGCCTTCGGGATCGAGTAATGATTAACGAGGACCGATCGGGGCATTCGTATTTCATAGTCGAGGTGAAATTCTTGGATTTATGAAGAGCGAACAAGCTGAAAAGCATTTGCGAAGGGGATGTTTTCGGTAATCAAGAAGCAGTTGGGGGCTCGAGACGATCGAGATACCGTCCTAGTCTCGACCATAAGCGATGCCGACCCGGATCGGCGGATGTTGCTTTTAGGACTCCGTGGCCCTGCTATGAAATCAAAGTTTTTTAGATTCCGGGGAGTATAATTCGCAGAAATTTGAGCAAAGGTGACGGAAGGGCACCGCGAGGAGTGGAGCAGCTCAAACTAATGTGACTCGGTACGGGAAACTTACCGAGTCAGGACACTTAGTGGGTTAATGAGGAGCGAGAGCTCTTTCTTGATTCCTATGGGTGGTGGTGCGTAGTAGTTTCTTAGTTGGTGGAGCGATTTGTCGGTTAATTAGTTAGCGAGCGAGACCTCGGCACCTTCTAACTGGCTATGCGAAGGTGATGCTCCAGCGGCCCGACTGTAGAGGGACTATGGCCGGCAGGCGGAAGTTGTGACGATAGTGCACGCGGTGCCTTAGATGTTGCACGGGCGCCGCAGCGGCGTCTACGGCGATGTATTCAACGAGGTCTATGGCCTTGGTAGACCCGGCCCGGGGCAATCTTTGAATTTCATCGTGATGGGGATAGATCATTGCAATTGTTGGTCTTCGCGAGGAATTCCTAGTAGCGAGTCATCATTTCAGCGTTGACTCGATCCACGCCCTTTGTACACACGCCCGTCGCTCCTACCCGATTGAATGGTCGGTGGGGTGTTCGGATCGCGGCGTGGCGGTTCACCGCTGCGACGTCGCGAAGTCCAGCGAACCTTATCATTTAGAGGAAGGAGAAGTCGTAACAAGGTTCCGTGGGTGAACCTGCGGAAGGATCGTGTCGAACCTGTCGACGAGCGACCGTGAACACGTTGTTTAACAACCATCGAGAGCGGGCGGGCGTGAGCCACCACTCCGCTCTCGATGGATCGGTGAAACCTGCGAGCCTTTCCTACGCCCCGTGCATGGGGTGTCTTCTTAGGGGGACCTTCCGTCCAACAGCGAACCGTGAAACGCCCGAGAAAACACAGCGAAAACAAACGCCATCCGTCGCGGTCGCAGTGCGCGGGAAGCGTGATCGTTAACTCCACAAAAGCAGCCTCTCGGCAGCGGATATCTAGGCTCGCGCCGATGAAGCGTGGCAAAATGCGTGCTTGGTGTAGTGCGAGAATCCGAAGTGAATCATCGGGTGCTGAGGCATAAGTTGCGCCCCGGCGCCATTAAGGTCGAGGGGCACGCGCACGCACACAGGCGTCACGAACACGTCGCCCCCTCCACCCCTTCCGCCGAGTAAGGGGCCTGGAGTTGGGGCGGACATTAACCTCCATGGAACCTTGCTCCAGCGTCCCAGTGGTTGGTTAAATCGTCCCGTGGCGATGCTGCGCCTTGACAAGCGGTGGTTTGAAGCAGACCCCGATCTTTCCCCCTCGTCAGGAGGAGGAAGGAGGAGAATCTCTCCATGTCGGGCGACGGCGCCGCGTGAAGGGCACCTGAGGCCCGAGAACACCGACGGCGACAGCCCAGTCGGGCGAAGGACACCATTGAGTTCCATCAATAAAGCGGAGGAAAAAGCTTACAAAGTTCCCTTAGTAACGGCGGCGAGCGGGGGGCAGGAAAAGCCCGGCTGCAGCAGGGAATCGGGGCGGTCCCGCCGTCCAGACCCATGTGTCCCCGGAGGAAGCGTCCTCTCAGCGACGAATGGGCCCAAGTCCCTGGAAGGGGCGCCGGAGAGGTGAGAGCCAGTCGTGGGACCACTGTCGCTCCACAGTATTTGTCGACAGTCGGGTTCAGTGCTGGGAATCTGTGTCGGAGCGATGGGGTCGAATCGAGGCTAAATACGAGGCGAGGGCCGATAAACAAGTACGCGAGGAAGATGAAAGGACTTTGAAAAGAGAGAGTCGAGTGCGGTGTCGGGAGGGAGCGGATGGGGGCCGTGATGCGCCTCGGTCGGATGTGGAGCCGACGTCCGCCGGTCCGTAGGGGAGGAGGCCTCCGGCTTCAGGCGCGGACGGCAACGCGGTTTGGGGCGGCGGCCCCAAGCCGGGTTGTAGTCATGCAGTGGAGCGTCGTCGCCTCGATCGTGGAATGCGGCGCACGCCCTCAGGGGCGTGCCCGACTTTGTGCGCTCATGGCGTCGACGACGGGCCCCCATTCGGCCGAATCTTGGAAACCACGGACCAAGGGGTCGACATGTGTGCGAGTCAGCGGGCTGAAGCAAACCTTGAAGTAAAGGCGTGGGAAGGCGATGGCGGGATCCCCCTCGGTGCCGTCGGCGGAGCCTTGATCTTCGAGAAGGGTTCGGTGAGGAGCATGCACTGTCGGGACCGAAGAAAGATGGTGAACATGCACGAGGGCGGGCGAAACGGAGAAACTACAGTGGAGGCCGCGGCGATATCTGACGTGCAATCGTTAAAGTCGACTTGGGTATAGGCCGAAAGACTAATCCGAACCATCTAGTAGTGGTTCCCTCACGAGAAGTTTCGGGATAATTTGGGCCGCGGGCGGGTTCTGTCGGGTAAAGCCAATGATTAGGGCATCGGGGCGCAACGCCCTCAGACCCTGTTCTCAAACTTTTAAATAGGTAGGACGGCCTTGTTTGCTCCGATGAGCAGACCCGCGGAATCGAAGGCTCAGTGGGCCATTTTGGTACTTGAAGCGCGTCACCGGGATGAGCCGAAGCCGAGATTCTGATTGCCCAATGCGCGCTAACCTAGAACCCACAAAGGGTGTTGGTCGATTAAGGCAATGGGGCGGTGGTCGCCGATCGAGAAATCCGGCTAAGGGTGTGTAACGACTCACTGTAGAGATCAACTAGCCCACGAAAATGGATGGCGGTGGGCGCGCGACCTATACGACCGTCGAGGCAAGGGCCGGGGCCTCGATGAGTGGGAGGGCGCGGCGGTCGCCCATAAGGCACAGGAGCGTGACGTGGATAACCCGGCCGTCAGTCGCGGATCTTAGGTGGTAGTAGCAAATCAAATGCCGAGAACTTTGAAGGTGAAGGAAAGGTTTCCATGTGAGCGGCGCTTGCACATGGGTTAGTCGATCCTAAGAGGCCGGGAAGCCGTCAGATAGCGCGTCTGCGCCTTGAGCATCGAGAATCGAGGTTAACATTCTGAGCGGGACGTGGCGGTGACGGCAACGTTAGGGAGTCCGGAGACGTCGTCGAGGGCCTCGGGAAGAGTTATCTTTTACGTTGCTTGACCGCCCACCTGGGAAAGCAGCCAGTAGGAGAGTAGGGTCCAATTGGAAGAGCACCGCTGCGCGTCGTGGTGTCGGTGCGCCCTCGGCGAAGCCCATGAATCGGAGGCCAGAGTGCCTCCAGCGCCGGTCGTACTCATAGCGCATCGGGTCTCCAGGGTGAGCGACCTACGGTCGATGGAACAATGTAGGCAAGGAAGTCGACGGAAATGGATCAGTAACCTCGGGAAAAGGATTGGCTGCGAGGGGCCCGGGCGGAGGGTCCCGATCCGGGAACGTCATTTGTCGGTGGACTGCTCATTTGCCTCCATGGCGAAGCGGTCGCCCGCGTGTCTTCGTGGGAGCCAATTTGGGAGCGGCTCAGGGAGCCTTCCCGAGGCGTCGAGCAGTCGACTCAGAACTTTAGTACGGTTTTAAAGGGAATCCGGCTGTTTTAATTAAAACAAAGCATTGCGATGGTCCACTAGCGGATGCTCCGCATGATGTGATTTACGCCCGGTCTTCCCCGAATGTCAAAGTGAAGAAATTCAATAGCGGAGTAAGCGGCGGGAGTAACTATGACTCTCTTAAGGTAGCCAAATGCCTCGTCATCTAATTAATTGCGGCATGAATGGATTAACGAGATTCCCATTTGTCCTTTGAATCTGCATCAGCGGCGAAACAGCGACCCGAGGAGCCGGGCTTGAAATCGCGAGGGGAAAAGACCTGTTGAGCTTGACTACAGATCCGACTTTGTGAAATGACTTGAGAGGTGTAGGATAAGTGGGAGTCGGAAACGGCGAAAGTGAAATGCACTACTTTTAACGTTGATTTTACTTGTCAGTGAATCGGAGGCGGGAACATCCCTCGCTTTTGGACCCGAGGCGGCTGGCGTCGATCCGGCGGAGAGACATTGTCGGGTGGGAGTTTGGGTACAAGGGGCGGCACATGCGTTAAAAGATACTTAGCGGGTGTCCTAAGATGAGCTCAGCGAGCGGAGAAATCTCGTGTGGAACAAAGGGTAAAGCTCGTTTGATTCTGATTTCGATGCGAATACGAGGCAGTGAAGCGTGGCCTCTCGATCCTTTGATGCCGGGTGAAGCTGAGAGGTCGCCGGAAAAATTCCGCAGGGGATAAGCGGCGTGGCGGCCAAGCGTTCATAGCGGCGTTGCTTTTGATCAGCCGATGTCGGCTCTTCCTATCATTTGTGAAGCGGGAATTCACGAAGTGTTGGATTGTTCACCCACACGATAGGGAGCGTGGCAGGTTTGAACCGTCGTGAGACGAGGTTAGTTTTACCCTCGCACGATGGCCGATTAATCGCGATAGTAATTCAACCTAGTACGAGGAGAGCCGGATTGATTCGCAATTGGTCATGCGGCGCTTGGTTGAAAAGCCCGGTGGGCGCGAAGCTGCCGTCGCGGCCCGGATTATAAATTTAGACGCCTCTAAAAGTCGAGTCAGGACTAGAAAGCGACAGCGTGCGCCGTCGCGATTCTTGAGCCCTCGATGGGGCCCTGCATTTCGAGGCCGCGTGTCGCTGGTCGAGGTCCTCGCGTTGGACAAAGCCGTGTGGGCCGCAGCGAAGCATTATTCCGGTAGGCGACGGGTAGAATCACTGCGGGGGCGACTTAAATGCGCGGCCAGGTGTTGTAAGTGGCAGTGGCCTTGCTACCCGCGATCGGCGAGATTCAGCCCTATGTCGCTCGGTCTAGATCCCTCCCCCTCGAACCATCCACCGCGTTTCCTTTTCGTCCCTCAGACAAGAGGTTGCAGGCGTTACGGGGTGTGCAGGGAAGCCCCCTTGGCCAGATTTGAACCGATCTTCAGGTCGACGGATAAAACATGCGTATGGAATAAAGCTAAGCGAAATGAGGCGATTGGGTGGCGCGATTGCCTTGCTCGAAATCAAGACAGCGAATTCGGTGTACGACTTGCGCTTGCACCGGTATGCCATGATTGCCTCGATGGGTAACTAGTCCGATCAAATGGAGCATATTTGCCTCGATCCGCGTGGTAGAAGCCAGTTCAGGGGCCGTGGTGTGGTGTCCTTGTGCCCGACCATGCCATTACATCTTTGCCTCCCCACCCCCCATGTGATATTACATCGCGCCTCCCATTGCTAAGCTAGGCCATTGCCGAACCGCGATTGCCCTCGGCTAGTGCCATGGCGTACCTAGTCTTATTTGCCCGCTGAGATTCGTTGCCTGAGCGAGGAGTGCCTCGACTGATGCGGTGACGCGCTACTGGTCGCGATTGCGCCATTTGGGCCTGGTGCCATGGCATGCCTGAGCACGGTGATTCGACTGGTGCCGTGCACGAGCGCGGTTGATTGACTGGTGCTTTGAGCGCGGTGCCTCGGCGAGTGCTTGCCGAACTGCCGCGATTGCCTCGGCCCGAAGTCTTGCGAGCCACGGTGCCTCGACTGGTGCCATGACGTACCTAGGCGCGGTGATTCGACCTTGTGCTTGCCTAGGCACGGCCTGGGCACAAGATCCGTGCATGCATAGGTACGGTGATTCAGCATGTACTTGCACCCAGGCACGATTGCTGAGCTGATCTTGAGCATGCACGGAGCGCGGTGCCTGCGACCTAGATGCCACTTGTGACATGCTGAGCCACGGTGCTGGGCCCTAGTGCCATGTGTTTGCATGCCTAGGCACGGTGATTCGAACAGTGCTTGCCTAGAGCACGGTGCCTCAGCCCGGGTGCTTGCTAAGCAGGTGCTGAGGGCTAGTGCCATGACGCATGCCTGGAACAGGGGTTCCCTGCCTAGTGCCTTACTGGAGCGGTGCCATGGCTGGTGACATGCCATGCCTACGGGATTGCCTCGGCCTAGTGCGAGGCATGCCTTGACGCGGTGCCTCGACCCCAGTGCCATTACATACGAACGCGCGATTGCCTCGACTAGTGCCATGGCACGGGCGCGATTGCCTCGACCTAGTGCCATGGCACCGGGCGCGATTGCCTCGATTCTAGTGCCATGGCGTAGACGCGGTCTTCGGCCTAGTGCCATGACATGCCCTAGGCAAACGTGCGGCTTTAGTGTCGCCGCTTTGGAAGACGCGGTGCCTTCCGAGTCTGAGTGCCGCCATGGCATGCGACTGAGTGCCTGGCTAGTGCTCGCATGACATGCCTAGGCAAGCGCGACCATTTAGTGTCATGGCTGGGCGAGTGCCTCGGCCATATCCATAGTGCCTAGGCATGTCATGGCACTAGGCCGGGAAACGGTAACTTAGGCAAGGTGATTAGGCTAGTGTGTCATGGCTTTGGGGCACGATTACCTCGACCGTGCTTGCCCTAAGCAACGGTGATTACTTACTCGGCCTAGTGCCATGAGCATGCTAGGCACGGGTGAGTTGACCTAGTGCCATGGCATGCCGAGGCACGGTGATTCGGCCTAGTGCCATGGCATGCCCAGAACACCCAGTGATCAAACTTTAGTGCCTTTAGCATGCCCTAAACTTGCGGTGATTCGACCCCAGATGTAGTGCATGCCTCTAAGACGATTACTTTCGACGAGTGCTTGCCTAGGCGCGGTGCGCGACCTAGTGCCTTGGCATTGCCTCTGACCACGATTCGGTAGTGCCTCTCGACCTTGTGCCATGACATGCCTGAACACGTTGATTGGAAGCCCTAGTGCCATGCCATGCCATGCACAGATTAAACTAAGCCTAGTTTTAAAAACATTGTTTTTTAGGGTTGAGGTTTATTTCTATCATGATATTGCCATTCCATGCCTGAACCACGGTGCCTCGGTCTAGTGCTATGGCATGCCATGCCTAGACACACGGGGCCTCGGCCTAGTGCTATGCCATGCCATGCCTAGACACACGGGGCCTCGGCCGAGTGCTATGCCATGCCATGCCACGCACCATGCCTGGGCCTGCTGGGAGGCCTCGGCCTGGTGCTATGTATGCCATGCCATGCCTGGACACACGGGGCCTCGGCCTGAGTGCTATGCCATGCCATGCTGAACACACGGGGCCTGAGCTGGTGCTATGCCATGCCATTGCCATGCCATGCCATGCAGACACACGGGGCCTCGGCCTAGTGCTGCATCACCATGCACCCATACCATGCCATGCCATGCCCTGAACACCGCAGGGCCTCGGCCTAGTGCTATGCTGCTCTTCATGCCATGCCATGCCATGCCATGCCATGCACCATGCCATGCCATGCCATGCCATGCTGGGCACGATGCCCCTGAGCCTAAAATTGCTATCTGGCATGCCGTACGCAGGCTACCGCAGGGCCTCGGCGCCTAGTGCTTGTAATGCCATGCCCTGAACCTGCAGGCCTCCAGCATGCTGCATAAGCGCCATGCCTGGAGCACACGGGGCCTCGGGGCCTCGGGCTGAGTGTATGGCATTCAGCCACCCTGAACACAACGGGGCCTCGGCGTACCATTTAGTGCTATGGCATGCCATGCCTGAACACACGGGCCTCGGCCTCGGGGTGCTATAGCGCTACCATGCCCCTGAACCTGCAGGGCCTCGGGGCCTCGGGCTAGTGCTATGGCATACCATGCCTAGACACACGGGGCCTCGGGCTAGTGCTATGGCATGCCGCCACTAGACACACGGGGCCTCGGCGCCTCGGGGTAGTGCTATGTGCCGCCGTAATGCCCCTAGACACACGGGGCCTCAGGGCCTCGGGCTAGTGCTATGGCATGCCATGCCTGTTTCCTACGAGGGCCCCTCGGGGTAGTGCTATGGCATGCCATGCCTGAACACCCATGAGGGCCTGGGGCCTCGGGCTACAAATCTTATGGCATGCCATGTGCCTATCATTTCTGAGGGCCTGTTTGATCCTTTATGGCATACCACTTACCTAGACACGGGGCCTCGGGCTGAGTGCTATGGCATTCATGCCCTAGGTACACGAGACCTCGGGGCTAGTGCTATGGCTTGCTATGCATAGACACACGGGGCCTCGGCCTAGTGCTATACCATGCCTAGACATATGGCCTCGATGCAGCGCTTTGTCATGCTAGACACACGGGGCCTCGGCGCTAGTCTTAAATGCCATGCCTTGCTGAACATAGGGCCTCGGTCCTGGCGCTTTGTCATGCTAGACACCACGGGGCCTCGGCGCCCTAGTGCCATGCCATGCCTAGACGCAGGGCCTCGGTCTGGTGCTTTGTGTGCCTAGACACACGAGGGCCTGCCGCAGTGCTGTGCATGCCATGCCATGACTCACGATTGCCTCGGCCCTAGTGCTTTGCCACGCCCGCGGTAACCCGTTTCCATATTGCGAAAGCGTAATTTGCAACTCATTGATGGTGCCTCGAAGCGCTATTGATGGTGCCACAGCCCTTGTTGTCCCTCCATGCCATTACCCGAAACCAATATGGTGGCTCCTTCCACATAATAAGCTTCCTAACCATGCTCGTTTCTATTCCATTGTTTCTTCCTGAATTTCATTGTTCAAAATATCCATTTCTCACAGCAAAAAATGTTTTTCAATACCTTTTCCCATGTTTTCCCCTATATTCCTATATTAATTTTGAGAAAAAAAATTTAAAATTATCACTTTTCATTTAAATATTATCAAATATTAATATTTTATAGTAAAATATTGCATTCGATCAATCGAATCTTAAATCAATTTCTTTTTCCCACACTATTTTCCCTATTTTTATTTTTTCCCTATTTCACCTATTTTTCGCCTATTTTTTTCAGTAAATAAATTAAAATAAAATATTTCCTCCACTTCAAATCCGATCAATTCTGGTCCCAAATATTTTCCCATGTACTGAAAAATAGATTTTAAAATATTTTTACTATTTTCTCTATTTTCCCTATTTTCCCTATTTTCTAGTAAATAAATAAAAATAAATATTTTAAATCAAATTTTTTCTTCTTTTTTCTTGGCCATGTATAATTATTATAAGAGAATACGCAAAAAAAAAACGGGACTAAAATGAAACTCTACCAGTTAAAATTTATATATCTCCCTCGAAACGTAGTAATGATGTCTCTCAGATTTTTTCAAAAGGCTTATATTGCTCTTTAAAAGGGAAGTGTAGTTTGCCTCTATGGGCAGCGCGCACGGCCTGAAACTGCCAGCCTTGCGTGCTGCCCCACGTGCACACACCCATGCCGCTCGTGGCATGGGGCGTGCTCATATGCCACCCACGAAGCCCTCGACTCCGATTCTTGGTGGGGCTAGACAATGACCGTTGCTTGCTCTCCCACTTGCGATCGTTGTCGGCTCGTTGCTAGATGCCCATCGCGCTTGCCCCATAGCCGCCCGAGCCTATGGGCCGGACGTTCCCCATTGCAAGCATGCCTCTGCGTTTCCCCATTTGCCCACCCCCGTTGCTTGGCGACATGCCCTCGTTCCCCACGTTGCCTCGCCTAATTGCATGCCTCCTGAGCATGGTGCCTGATACCTTGCACGGGCATGGTGCCTGGAAACTGAGTACCTTGCTGAACATGGTGCCTCGGCCCTGAGTACCCTTGTTTGGGCATGGTGCCTCGGCACAGTACCTTGCACCCCAGACATAGTCACTACCCGGTTGCTCTCTGCCTTGCTGGGCATGGTGCCTCGGCTTTAGTGCATGCCTCGACGGGTGCCTCGGCCTGGTGTGCCTGGGCCGAGTGCCTTGGCCTAGTGCCTTGCACGGGCATGGTGCCTCGGCTGAGTGCATGCCTCGACAAGTTGCCTCGGCCTAGTGCCTTGCACGGGCATGGTGCCTCGGCTGAGTGCATGCCTCGGCAAAGGGTACCTCGGCCTAGTGCATGCCTTAGGCAGGGGTGCCTCGACCTGGTGCATGCCTGAGCCCGAGTGCCTCGGCCCTGGTGCATGCCTCGACGAGGGGGTGGCTCGGCCTAGTGCATGCACGGACGGGGTGCCTCGGCCTAGTGCATGCACGGACGAGTCTTATCGGCCTGAGTGCGTACCTAAGATGGGTGCCTCGACCTAGTGCATGGCCCTAGATCACGGTGCTTTGGCCTATTAGTTCATACTGAAGCCGCGGGGCCTTAAGCCTTCTAGGCGCGGCGGTGCCCCTCCGTTTACAGTGCATGCCTAGCCATGGTGCCTTCGCTAGTGTCTTGCCTGGGCAAGGAGTGCCTTCACCTAGTGCATGCTGGGCGCCGATGCCTCGGCCTAGTGCATGCCTAGGCATGTGGTGCCCCTCGGCTTAGTGCTTGTAGGTATGGCACCATGGCCTAGGCTTGTTGTGCGTCTTTGCCGTGCACACACCCATGCCACTTGTGGCATGGGCGTGCTCATATGCCACCCCAAGTCCTCGACATCAGATTGCTGTACGGCTAGGCGATGATCCGTTGCTAGCTCTCCCGTGCGGAGTCTTTGTCGACTGCGTTGCCCTGGAGCGCCATCGCGCCCTTGGCCTCCCGAGCCTATAGGCCCGGATGTTCCCCCTACATTGCAAGCATGTATCTCGTTTCCCTAGCCATGGTGCCTCGCAGTGCCCTTGGCTGAGCGCGGTGCCTTGTCCTAGTGCATGCCTATGCATGAAGCCTCGGCTTTGATGCATGCCCCCCAGGCATGGTGCTAGTGCCGATACTAGGCGTGGTTCCTCCCGAGTTTAGTGCCTTGCCTAGGCAAGGTTCCTTAACAGTGCCTTGCCTGAGCAAGGTTCCTTGGCCCAGTGCGCTGCACAGGCGCGGTTCCTCTCTCCCTAGTGCCTTGCCTAAACACGGTGCAGGACTAGTGCCATGACATGCTGAACCGCGGTGCCTTGGCCAGTGCACGTACAGACATGGTGCCTCGGCCTAGTACCATTCATGCTAGACGCGGTGCCTCGGCATAGTTCATTGCCTAGACATGAGTGCGGCAGGCACGCAGGCTTGCAGTCTTTGGCTTTGTCTGGAAGCGTCTTCGATTTGTGACTGACTGTCGATTTGCTTGGAAATAGTGTTATCATTCTTCTCATGCCTACAATGGTACTACAAAGGGCATCACTTGTTGCTAGTGTAGCTAGCAGAACAACTCCCAACTAGTCACGGTTCGATTAGTGTGGTGCATCTTGAAATCCAACTTTGATAGGCGTGTGGTGGTGTTTGGGTAATGTGGGTTGGTAAGCTCCTTGCTCGTGCAACGAACTATTGCCCCGTCCCTCATCATTCTAGCTACAAAGCGCTTGAATCAAGCCTTGGGCATCAGCAATAATGGTTCCTGTGTTGCCTTCCCAATCGATGGAATTTTCTCTCGAATGTTGCCTTTCTCCATCTAGCTCTACGCTCGTAGACGGAGTGGACCTTCTGGCGATCATGCGTGCTCCATGTACTCCCCAGCGCGTGTAGACCATGCGAAGGGTTTCACAATGAGCCATGATGATGGCTCGTGCTCTCGGATGCGGAACCTTAACACGGGCATGGGATCTGAGATCACAGTAAATATTGCGAGAGCTTAAAAGTTCATCGCTGAAGCCAGCGTATGTCTGACCGATCGGCTTTGCTTGCCCTCGACACCCATTGTGAGTCTAAGGGTAGGTGCATGCAGTTCAGAGCGTTACAAAAGTCTACTGGTTGATCTTTGCCCGGTAGTCATATGCTTGTCTCAAGATTAAACCCGTGCATGTGTAAGTATGAACTAAAAAAATTCAGGCTGTGAAAAGCTGCGAATGGCTCATTAATCGATTATAGTTTGTTTGATGGTACGCTGCTCGGATAGCGGGTATTATTAATTCTAGGCTAATACGTCTGACAAACCGGAGCTTACCGGAAGGGATGCATTTATTAGATAAAGATCGGCCGCGGGCTATGCCCGTTGCTCACGATGATTCATGATAACTTTCGACGGATCGCACGGCCATCGTGCGGCGACGCATCATTCAAATATCGCCTATCGACTTTCGATGGTAGGATAGTGGCTCTTGTTACACACTTGTGCGCGGTTTTGACCCGGCCAGACGGTGAGAGAGTGTCTGCAGAGTGAAAATGTGTTGATTGGGGTTTGCGTGAGTCTGTGTGAACTGATAAGAGGTCGCGAGATGGCGCAATGAGTGGTTTCAATCACTTGGGAGTGCGGGGTATGAGTGGGACCACCTTAGGAGCGAGGAGCTTGTCAGTAGTCATGCACTAGGATGGGGTGTTGGCCTACACTGGCGGTCGGAAGGCGAAGCCACAACTTTCACGATGAGCCAAGAGCGGCGAAACCGATCCAACATAGCACATGAAAGTATCCAGTTCATCTGCGAGAGGGGCAGATGGGATTGGTGTTGAAATATGTCGCCCATATGTCGGTGAGGCTTTCGGCATGAGGGCAAGTTATTCGAACAGACGGATGTAATGCCTTGAGAGGCAATGGGAACTTGCGCAATGGAGTTCCTACCTTCGGCTAGAGAGGGGCCGCAAGGACGAGAGATGTCGGCAAGATGGGGGCCTTAGTGCTTGTGTGCGGAGACATGCACTAAGTAGTGGTGCCGAGTGATTGAGATTTAGCCGGAGGCATCAGCCTCGTTATGAGTCTTGGTCGATAATGGCGTATGAGTAGGCGCGCGGGGCGGGGCACAGCGTGGCTTAAGCTGGCAGACAATATTAGAGACACGCCCAGTGGAGGCAAGTGGTGAGCGTAATGCACGGCGGCGTCGCCGAGGGCCGCGGTGACTCTGCATGATGAGCATGCTAGAGACCATTCCAAGTCAGGACCTTGGCGAAAGAGAGAGTAGAATTTTGCTTCAAAACGGATGAAGTTGTTAGAGGGTTGTGCTTGGGGAGTCAAGTAGCGGGCTGAGGGCGGCATTGTTATAGAAGCGATCTGCGAGTCGATGCTGTATGAGAAAACACTGAAGTCTGCGAAGCAAAAGCGATGTCGAAGATCGTTAGCCGAGGTTGACGGGTTGGTGCCTTCGCCGAGATCCCAGGCGTCGACATGTGATGGAGTATTATAAGAAAGTCGGGCAATCAATGAGAAAGGATTGGACGAGGAGAAGAATTTGGTCTAGCGAGGGCTGAGCAGCCGCGCCGCGTTGGAGTCGGCGAGAAAAAGTAAGGCGTGTGACATTTGGTATCGAGCCAGTTTGAGAAGCGGGTGCCTGAGTCGAGTTGGGAGCCGGGTTGAGAGCCGAGTTTATTTGCAGAGCAGAGAGATGGTATCGAGCCAAAGAGATGGCTGCTATAGCAAAAGAGTTTGCTATGTTGGGGCCGCGTTAGGCTTCAGCAGGGAGGGCAGAGGACTGAACTTCCGTTTATTGAGGCTCGAGAGTGAGTCAGCGTCGAAGATTTAAAGGCGTCAGTGGCCGGCAGGAATCGATACAGGGGATTTGCGATTAGGTGTTTCTGGCAGGCCAGAAAGGGGAGTTACCCTTGAGCAGTACATGACCGAAGGTAGAGTGCCTTCTTTGCATGATGATTGAGAAGCAAGCGGGGATCGCTTCACCTTGTTGTAAAGCAAAAACCAGAAGAGCCAGAGGCAAGAAGTGTGTCCCTACGGTATGTTGGCCCGGTGAGGCAGGTAGTTAGCTTTGTTGCAAAATAAGAGGTATGAAATGAAGGCCTCGTAATGCATTATAAGCGAAGTTGGGCGAGTTAGCGCTTGCTTTGTCCACAGTGAACATTGGAGGTGTGGGACACTAGGAGGCTGCGGGATGATATCTTTGTGCATTGCCCTCATGGCAAAAGTGGATTTGAAGGGACATAGCCAATGGGAACAGTGTATGGAGGTCTATGGTGCGGGGTTGCACGACGGACACAACTGACAAAGGAGATAAAGAAATTTGGGAGGCAGAGATGGCTCATGTGGATGCTTTCGCGAGGGGAATGTGTGGGCGGGGAAAGAGTTCCTTGAAAGATTGAGTAATGGAGGTGACCTACGAATCAGAGACGACAAAGAGATCAAAGTTTTACCCTGACACTTGTTTCGTGGACCTGTAGAGGCAGGAGAAGTGAGTGACGAGAAGAATGCAAGTGAGTTTGAGGTATTTAAATATCGAGATTGTTTTGTTGGGGATGATTATCAAAATGGGTTCCTTTGGTAAGCATTGGAAGGTCAAGTTCAAGAGGATCGAAAGCTATGGGATGTAGAACCTCTAGAGGGGAGGTATGAACTACTCCGGGAGAAATAGCAGAGATGTCTTGGGGGACTTGGATCTGAATGTTGAGTGAGTTCCTAAAGCACATGGTGGCAGCGGATCGAGAGGTGATCGACACTCTGTAGTTGAAGGGAATGTTATGCTTTGATAGAGAATCAAGACAGACAGTGATGAAGAACAGGCTTTGGATTTCATGTCGAGATAGTAGGAGGAATCTTAACAAGATGGGATGGATAATTCAATCCCTAACTCGCTGGGAATGGCATAGGAGTCTTTGAAGAATCGCGGGGGGTTCTATCGGAGAACAAATGAAAAGGGATTCGCCATTGTAATGTAAAGTGAATCAAACGTGTTTGAGACGGATGAGGTTGATGGACCGAAAGATAGCCTACAGGGTAGGCGCAACTGATGTTGAGTAGAGTCATGTGTGGAATGGCTTGCTGTCAGTTTTTGAAGACTGGACAATGGATTTCAGGAGGAGCCTGAGAAAATCATACAGTCTTGTAGAGAGCGGAGAAGCTCTAAAGTCCTTCAAGGAGAAATGGAGGCAATTGTGAGTCTGGATTCGGCCCGAGACAGGTGGGGAAGAGGAATGACTTCCAGGTGTGAGGAGCAGACCATCGGGAAGCTACGGGGAGGCGTGGAGGACAGAGGGATGTCTGAGAAGAGAACCTCGTTGATGGCTAGTGGATTATGATCTTAGTGTGGTGTGGAGTACTGCAGAGAGAGGAGATCAACAGAGACCACGAGAGAAGTGGTGAACATCCGTGTGATATGTTCGAAAATTGGTAGTTAAAAGAGGTGTACAACTCAGTATGTTAGTGGAAGGCCTCGGAGATTAGACTACAATAAGGAGGGACTTGAGGAGTGTGGGTGTATCTTTAGATCTTAGGATGTCGTTGCTGAACATTGGCAGAGGAAGCACGGCTAGAAGGAGGTGAGAATAAAGGCATGAGGTTGAGGCGCATTACTCGAGGGCCTTAGGCGGAGCGTGGTTGGGAAGGCAGGAGTCTATTGGGTTTTTAGGCGTCGAGTGACCGGTGAAGAGAGTATCAGTTGAAGACATGGGATCGATAAACTATTGTGAGGAAACGGTCGAAGAGGGTGGCCACGGTGAGAGGCCTTGAAGTGCGATGGGGCGGCTATGTCGAGCAAAGCGGCTTGTGAGTGAAGAAGATGTTTCGAGATCTGTGTAAGGGAGTGCCTGGTATAGCAAAGGAGTGTTTACTGGGATAGGCGGGTATGTCGAAAGGACGCATTACTTTCGGGATGCTTTAGAGTGGAGCATAGCATGGTTGCTACGTTCGGATCTCCTTTACCGAACGTCCTTTGTAGTAGAGCAGTGGAGACAGCAGTGGATGGCCCGATGAGAGAGAGCGGGGAAGACTTGGTAGAGCTTGTGGAAGACCTTGCACGGCGTGCAAGATTTGAGTGGGGGAGAGTTTGTTACACACTTGTGCGGTTTGACCGAGCCGGGCAATTGAGAGAGTGTGCCGTGAGAAAATGTGTTGATTGGGGTTTGCGTGAGGAGAGTCTGTGAGGACAATGAGGTCGGCAGATGAGCGCAATGAGTGGTTTCAATGCTTCAGGGGGAGTGCAGGGGTATGAGAGTAGGACCACCTTAGGAGCGAGGGAGCTTGTCCGTAGTCATGCACTAGGATGGGGTGTTGGCCACACTGGCTGGTGTGGAAGGCCCAGGCGGCTTGCTTTCCCGATGAGGCCAGGGCGGGGGCGAAACCCGATCGGTATAGCACATGAAAGTTATCCGGTTCATCTGCGAGAGGCGGATGGGTTGGTGTTGAGGGATATATAAAGCCCATATCTTCGTTGAGGCTCGATGAGGGCAGAGTTAATCGAGAACAGACAGGATGTAATGTAATGCCTTGCAGGAGGCAATGGGAACTTGCGCAATGGGTTTACAGCCCCGGCTAGAAGGCGCAGGGCGAATGTCCGTGAATGGGGGCCTTAATTAGCGTGTGCGGAGACATGCACTGAAGCGGTGAAAGTCTGCGTGATTGAGATTAGCCGGAGGCATCCGCCTCGTAATGAGTCTTAGTCGATAATGGCGCGGCGTATAGTGGCGCGGGGGCGGGCACGGCGTGAAGCTTAGCGCGACAATGTAGAACACCCTTGTGGGAGGCGTGAAGTAAATTGAGCGTAATGCACGACGGCGTGCGGGCGCAGTGGCCTACGCAATGAGCATGCTAGAGGGCCATTGAGATGCGGACCTTGAATGCAAAAGAGAGTAAATTTGCTCAAGCGGATGGGTATTCAGAGGGAGGTTGTGCTTGGGAGTCAAGTAGCGGGCACGAGGCATTGTTATAGACGTCCGCGCAAAGTCGATCTTGTGCTAGGAAACACGCGAGATGTGCCAAAAACAAGGCGTGTCTCGAGAAGAAGATCGTTTGTAGGGTTGAGCGGGTTGGTGCCTTACGAGTCAGGCGTTAAACATGATGGAGGCGACTATAAGAAAGTCGAGACAATCCAATGAGAAAGTTAGACGGGGAGAATTTGGTGCGAGAAATTTGGAAGCCTTGCTTCCGTTAGGTCGAAAAAGTAGGCGTGTGACACCTACCATGGTGATGACGGTGTGGAGGAAATTAGGGTTCGGTCGGAGGGAGACTGAGAAAGCGGCTACCACATCAAGGAAGCGGCGAGGCGCGCAAATTACCCAATCCTGACACGGGGAGGTAGTGACAATAAATAACAATACGGGTGGACTCTTTAGTGCGTAATTGGAATAGTACAATCTAAATCCCTTATGAGGATCCATTGGAGGCAAGTGCGTTACCCGGCATGATTCCGGCTCGATAGCGTATATTTAAGTTGTTCTGATTAAAAAGCTTCGTAGTTGGACTTTGGGATGGGTCGGTCGGTCCGCCTTACGGTGTGCACGGTCATCTTTGTCCCACTCCCTACTAGGCGATCTGCGCTCTGGTCTTGTGGAATTCGTGCCTCCGGTCTTTATTACTTTGAAGAAATTAAGTGCTCAAAGCAAGCCTACGCTTCTTATGGATACATTAGCATGGGATAACATCATAGGATTTCGGTCCTATTGTGTTGACGCCGAGGATCGGGTAACAGATTAACGAGGAGACGATCAGGGCATTAGTATTTCATAGTGGTGAAATTCTTGGATTTATGAAGGCGAACAAGCTACCGAAAGCATTTGCGGATGTTTCATTAATCAGAGCGAAAGTTAGAGGCTCGAAAGCGATCGAGATACTGCGTCCTAGTCTCAACCATAAGCGATGCCGACCGAGGGGATCGGCGGATGTTGCTTTTAGGACTCATTGGCGCCCTTATGAGAAATCAAAGTTTTGGGTTCGGGGGAGTATGGTGCGAGAAATTTGAAACTTAAAGGAATTGTGGAAGGAGCACCACCAGAGTGGAGCGCAGCGACAATTTGACTCAACACGGGAAACTTACCGGGTCAGACATAGTAAGGATTGGTGAGAGCTCTTTCTATGTGATTCTATGGGTGGTGGTGCATGGCGGATTCTTAGTTGGTGGAGCCGATTTGTCACGAGTTAATTAGTTAGCAAACGAGACCTCATTTTGCTAACTAGCTATGCGAAAATTGATCCCTCCGCCAGCCCGGCTTCTTGGAAGAGGGACTATGGCCGCTTAGGCCAAGGAAGTTTGAGGCAATAGCAGTGCAGTGATACATACTTTTAGATGGTGTTAAGGCGCGCGCGTACGCGATGTATTCAGCGAGTCTATAGCCTTGGTAGACGGGCGGTTAATCTTTGAAATTTCATCGTGATGGGGATAGATCATTACAGTGTTGGTCTTCCAACGAGGAATTCTAGTAAGCGAGTCATGCGGCTCGCGTTGACTACGTCCTGCCCTTTGTACACCCAGCGATGGCTCATACGATTAGATAGTCAGGTGAAGTGTTCGGATCGCGAGTGAAGCGGTTCGCCGCTGCTGGCGTCGCGAAGTCCACTTTGAACCTTATATTTAGAAGAAGGAAGTCAAACAACAAGGTTTCCGTGTTGAACCTGCGGAAGGATCATTGTCGAACATCGGCCAGAGCGACGTGAACCGCGTTGTTTAACAACCCGTCGAGAGCGGGCGGGCGTGAGCCCTCCACTCCGCTCGCGATGGATCGAGGGTGGAGCCTCATGAGCCTTTCCCTCTGCCCGTGCATGGGGTGTCTTGCGGGGACCTTCCCGAATCAACAACGAACCCGGCGTGGAAGCGCCCGAGAAAGCCTGGCGAAACAACGCCAAGTCGAGTCGCCCCACGGGTCTGCGGAATGGCAGCGGGAGAAAGCGTGTCGTTTAACTCACAAAAGCGACTCGACAGCGGATATCTGGGCTCTCGCATCGATGAGCGTGGCAAAATGCGTTACTTGGTGTGGTGCGGGTAGTCAAAATCATCGAGTCTTTGAGCGAAGTTCGCGCCCGACGCCATTAGGTGAGGCCGCACGCACACAGGCGTCACGAACCACGTCGCCCTCCACCCCTTCCGGCGAGTAAGGGGCCTGGAGTTGGGGCGGACATTGGCCCCTCCCATGGAACATCGCGATCCGTGGTTGGTTTAAATCGTCAGTGTGATGCACGCCTTGACCATGTGGTGGTTTGAAGCAGACCCGATCCTTTCCCACGGTCGGGAGGAGGAGGAGGAGAATCTCCATGTCGGGGCGCGGCGGCCCGCGGCGGGGCACCTGAGCCCGGGAGACCTCGACCGCGATGACCCGGAGGGTCAGGCCCGGGAACACCGAGTTTAAGCATATCAATAGCGGAGGAAAGAAACCACGAGTTCCGCAGTAGCAATGACGAGCCGGGAAAAGCCCGGCTTGAGTCAGGCGGTCGCGGGTCGGGATGTAGTGCGGAGCGTCCTCAGCGGCGGACGGGCCCCAAGTCCCACAGGAAGGGCGCCCGGAGAGAAGTGGGAGCCCGTCGTGCGGACCTGTCGCGCCACGTGTCGGCAGTCGGGTTGTTGGGAATCTGCCGGCCCAATCGAGGCGGTAAATTCCGTCCAAAGGCTAAATACGAGGCGAGAGACCGATAGCAAACAAGTACATGAGGAAAGATGAAAAGGACTTTGAAAGAGAGTCAAAGAGTGCTTGAAATTACGCCGGGGAGGAAGCGGATGGGGGGCGATCGCGCCTCGGTGGATGTGGAGCGGCGATCGGCCGATCGCCCGATCGACTCGGTAGCGGACCGGTAGCGGTTTGGGAGGCGACCCAAGCCGGTTGTAGTCAT
The DNA here is from genome assembly GCA_016808115.1 of Tetrastigma voinierianum. Lineage (NCBI taxonomy): Eukaryota > Viridiplantae > Streptophyta > Magnoliopsida > Vitales > Vitaceae > Tetrastigma > Tetrastigma voinierianum. The sequence continues at coordinate 53,640 of JAEQBH010009816.1, forward strand.
ACCGTGGAGGCGTCGTCGCCTCGATCGTGGAATGCAGCGCCGCCCTCGGGCGTGCCGGCGCAATGCGCTCATGGCGTGGCCGTGGGCCCCAGGTCGACCGTCTTGAAACACGGACCAAGGAGTCGACATGTGTGCGAGTCAACGGGCTAGTAAACCCGTAAGGCGTAAGGAAGCTGATCGGCGGGATCCCCCTCGAGGGGTGCACTGTCGACCGACCTTGATCTTCTGAGAAGGGTTCGGTGAGCATGCACAGCCGGGACCGAAGATGGTGAACTATGCTGGCGGGGCGAAGCGGAGAAACTCACGGTGGAGGCCCGCGGCGATCTTTGACCGTGCAAATCGTTCGTCGACTTGGGTATAAGGCGAAAGACTAATCGAACCATCTAGTAGCTGGTTCCTCGAAGTTTCCTCGGGATGGCATTTGGGCCGTGAGCCGAGTTCTCGAGTAAGAAACCCGATGATTAGAGGCATGTCGAGGGGCGCAACGCCCTATTCTATTCTCAAACTTTAAATAGGTAGGACGGCACGTACGCTCCATTAGTAGGGCCACGGAATCGAAGCTCAGTAAGGCCGTTTTTGGTAGCCGGGCGCGTGCGCGGGGATGAGCCAGGAGCCGGATTACGATTGCCCAGCTAACCGCGTAACTAGAACCCCCACAAGGGTGTTGGTCGATTAAGGCAACGGGACGGTGGTCATGGAAGTCGAGCTCCGCTAAGGAGTGTCTTAACAACTCACTGCCGAATCAGCTAGCGAAAATGGATGGCGAAGCCGCGACCTATCTGGCCAGTCGAGGCAAGGGCTGAACCTCGATAATTAGGAGGCGCGGTCGCATAAAACACAGGGTGCCCAGGCCCGGCGGACGCGACCGTCGGTCTGCGGATCTTGGTGGTAGTAGCAAATATTCAGAGAATGGGGAGCTTTGAAGGCCGAAGGAGGAAAGGTTCCGTGTGAGGCAGCACTTGCACATGGGTTGAGTCGATCCTAAGAGACGGGGAAGCCGAGTCCGATAGCGTGCGCCTGTGAGCATCGAGGAATCGGGTTAACATTCTGAGCAAGGGACGTGGCGCGAAATTTGTGGCAAGCGTTAGGGAGTCGGAGGCGGTCGTCGGGGGCCTCGGGAAGAGTTATCTTTTCTGTTTACTTGACCCATGCCACAGAGCTTGGCTCGGTGGAGAGTGAGATCAGGCATTTGGAAGAGCCTGCACGTCGCGTGGTGTCAGGTGCGCCCTCGACGGCCGTAATCCGGATAGAGTGCCTCCCACGCCGGGTCGTACTCATAGCACTTGTCGGTCTCAATTGAGCGACCTCCACGGTCGATGGAACAAATGTAGGCAAGGAAGTGGCAAAATGGATCCGTAACCTCGGGAAAAAAGTTGGCTCACGAGGTACAGGCACGGGTCGGTCGAACCGTCGGCGTCGATTGGGTGCTCGGCGCTCCGCGGCGAGAGCGGGTGCCAGCGTCGCCCGGCCGGGGACGGGCCCCGGGAGCGGCTCAGGGCCTTCGGCGTCAGCGATCGACTTCCGAAGCTGATCGCGGACAGGGAGTCCGGTGTTTAATTAAACCAAAGCATTGCGATGGTCCTGCGGATGCTCACAGCATGATATGATTTTCTGCCCGGTCTGCAGATAACCGAAGTGAAGAAATTGACAAGCGCGGGTAAGCGGCGGGAGTAAACTATGACTCTTGGGTGGCAAATGCCTCGTCATCTAATTGGTAGCGATGAATGGATTAGCAGTTCCACTTGTCCTGTCTGCCTATCCAGCGAAAACCACGCCAAGAGCGGGCTTATGAGTCATTGAGGGGAAAGACCTTTGTTGAGCTTGGCTCTAGTCAGGCTTTGTGAAATGACTTGAGAGGTGTAGGATAAGTGGGAGTAGGAAAGCGGCGAAAGTGAAGCTCACTACTTTTAGTTATTTGCTTATTCCGTGAATCGGAGATGAGAACATCCCTCCTTTTGGACCAATGGCCTTTCAGTAGCGTCGATCTGACCAGGAAGACACATTGTCAGTGCAGGGGAGTTTAGTGGGGCGAAACTGTCTGGGTAAGATAACGCAGTTGACCTAGATGAGCTCAACGAGCAATCTAAGTGTGGAACAAAAGGGTAAAAGCTCGTTTGATTCTGATTTCCAGTGCAGTCTGAACCGTGAAGCGTATTTCTCGATCCTTTAGACCGGATTTGGAAAGTACAGAGGTGTCGAGAAAAGTTACCACGGGGATAAGCGGCTTGTGGCGACCAAGCGTTCATAGCCAGCGTTAGCGCTTTTGATCAGCCGATGGCTCTTCCTATCATTGTAGGCGAATTCACCAAGTGTTGGATTGTTCACCCACCGATAGGGAGCGTGAAGGTGCGGGGTTTAGGCCGTCGTGAGGCGGAGTTAGTTTTACCCTACGATGGCCGGTCTTCCTTGATAATGGTGGCCTAGTCTGAGAGGAACCGTTGATTCGCACAATTGGTCATGCGCTTGGTTGAAAAACGATGTAGCTTACGTCTTGGATTATGACCCGAAGCGCCTAAGTCGAGTCAGGATTTAGAAGCGGCGGCGATGCGCCGTCGCCCCCCGGTGCGGGCCCTCGAGTGGGGACCCTCGACCCCGAGGCACGTGTCCTTGGTCGGTCCTCGCGGTGGACAAGCAGGTGTGGGCCGCCTTGAAGCATTATTCCGACCGACGTGGGTAGAGATCCTTTGCGGGAGACCGAGGCATCACTGCGGCCAGGGGTATTCGTTGTAAGTGGCGGGAGTGAGCGCCTAGCTGCCGATCCAGCTGAGATTCAGCCCTATGTGGCTCCAGTTCGTCCCTCCCCCTCAGACCATCACCGCGTTTCCTTTTCCGTCCCTCAGAGCCGGGGTTACGGGCGTTACCGGGGTGGTACCGGGAAAGCCCCGCCAATGCGTTGAACAAATCTTGGTCGGCCGGTTAAAGCATGCGTATGGAATAAAAAGCTTCGCAGAAATGAAGCTGATTGGGTGGCGCGATTGCCTTGCTTCGAGAAATCAAGGTCGCGAATTCCAGACCAGCACGACTCGCACTTGCACGCGGGCTATGCCATGGTGCCTCGATGCGTGCTGCGTCCATTCGTAGACATGTTGCCTGCGATCCGCGTGGTAGGCGGATTCAGGAGCGTGGTGTGGTGTCCTTGTGCGAATATTATGCCGTCACATCTTGCCTCCCCCACCCCCACTGATGTTATCACGCCTCCCCCATGCTAAGCTAGGCCGTAGCCAGACACGGTGCCCTCGGCCTAGTGCCATGGCATGCCTAGTCGCATTGCCAGCTGAGGTGGGTGCGCTAGGCAGGTGCCGCGACTGGTCTTGGTGACATGTGCCCTAGTCACGGTGCCTCGGCCCTGGGCCTAGTGCTGCATGGCATGCCTAGGCACGGTGATTCGCTAGTGCCATGCTGAGCCGCAGTGGTCGACCTAGTGCTTGCCTAGGCACAGTGCCTCGGCCAAGTGCTTGCCTAGGCACAGTGCCTCGGCCAAGTGCTTGCCCAGGCACGGTGCCTCGGCCTAGTGCCATGACATGCCTAGGCACGGTGATTCGGCCTTGTGCTTGCCTAGGCACGGCGCCTGGGCCTAGTGCCATGACATGCATAGGCACGGTGATTCGCGCGGTAGCGCCTAGGCGCGGTGCTGGGCCTGGTGCCGCATTGACAATGCTGGGCGCGATTGCCTCGGCTTTAGTGCCGCTGGCGTGCACGGGCGCGGTGCGGGCCCCTAGTGCCATGACATGCTAGAGCACTGGTGATTCGACCCTAGTGCTTGCCTAAGCACGGTGCTTCGGCCGGTGCTTGCACAAGCGATTGCTGCAGGCTAGTGCCGTGACATGCCTAGACAGGGTTCCCGCTGAGTGCCTTGCCTGGAACGAGTGCCGCTAGCTAGTGACATGCCATGCCTACCGCAGGGTGCCTCGGCCTAGTGCAAGGCGTAAAAGCGCGGTGCCTCGGCCTAGTGCCATTACATGCCAAGGCGCGGTGCCTGGAAGGCTGGTGCCATGGCTTTGAGCGCGGTGCCTCGACCTAGTGCCATGGCACGGAGCGCGTTGCACCGACTGGTGCCATGGCACGGAGCGCGGTGCCTCGATCCCCAGTGCCATGGCTTGGCGCGGTGCCTCGGCCTGAATGCCATGACATGCCTAGGCGAACATTGACCCTAGTGTCATGGCACGGGCGCGATTGCGCACCGGTCTAGTGCCATGGCATGGGCGCGATGCCTCGACCTGGTGCCATGACATGCCTAGGCAAAACTTCGACCCTAGTGTCATGGCACGAACGCGAACCCCTCGGCCATATCACCGTGCCTAGGCATGTCATGGCACTAGGCCGAGGCACCGTGCTTAGGCAAGGTGATTCGGCCTAGTGTCATGGCCTGGGCACGGTGCCTCGGCCAGGTGCTTGCCTAAGCACGGTGGTGCCTCGGCCTAGTGCCATGACATGCCTAGGCCACGGTGAGGTGCATTTGAGAGTGCCATGGCGTACTTTGAGCGCGCGATGATTGACCTAGTGCCATGGCGTACTAGGCGCGGTGATTTCGACTAGTGCCGCGTAGCATGCCTAGAGCGCACGGTGATTGGCCTGATGCGTGCATACTCCACAAGGCGGTGCCTCGGCCAGAGTGCTTGCCTGAGCGCGGTGGCGCGACCCCAGTGCCTTGGCATGCCTCGCGACCGCGGCGATTCGGCGCGGTGCCTCGGCCTTGTGCCATGACGTTGCCTGAATTTACGGTGATTCGACCTGGTGCCATGCCGTACCATTGCACCTAGATTAAACTAAGCCTAGTTTAAAAACATGGTTTTTTTAGGGTTGAGGTTTATTTCTATCATGAATGTGCCATTCCATGTGCCTGAACCGCGATTACTGCGGTCTAGTGCTATGGCATGCCATGCCTAGACACACGGGGCCTCGGCCTAGTGCTATGCCATGCCATGCCTAGACACACGGGGCCTCGGCCTAGTGCTATGCCATGCCATGCCATGCCTAGACACACGGGGCCTCGGCCTAGTGCTATGCCATGCCATGCCATGCTAGACACACGGGGCCTCGGCCTAGTGCTATGCCATGCCATGCTGGAACACCGCGGGGCTTCGGCACAGTGCTATACCATACCGTACCATACCATGCCATACCTAGGCACACACGGGGCCTCGGCCTAGTGCTATGCCATGCCATGCCATGCCATGCCATGCCTAGACACACGGGGCCTCGGCCTAGTGCTATGCTTTATACCGCCGCTGCCATGCCACTTGCCATGCCATGCCATGCCATGCCATGCCATGCCATGCACTGGCAGACACACGATGCCTGGCGCGCCTGGTGCTATGGCATGCCATGTGCCCTAGACACACGGGGCCTCCGCGCCTGGTGCTGCATGACACCGTATTGCCCTGAACACTGCAGGGCCTCCCGGCCTAGTGCTATGGCATGCCATGCTGACCCTGGGGGCCCTGGGGCCCCTCGGGCTAGTGCTATGGCATGCCATGCCTAGACCCACGGGGCCTCGGCGCCTCGGGGTAGTGCTATGGCATGCCATGCCTAGACACACGGGGCCTCGGCGCCTCGGGGTAGTGCTATGGCATGCCATGCCTAGACACACGGGGCCTCAGGGCCTCGGGCTAGTGCTATGGCATGCCATGCCTAGACACACGGGGCCTCAGGGCCTCGGGCTAGTGCTATGGCATGCCATGCCTAGACACACGGGGCCTCGGCGCCTCGGGGTAGTGCTATGGCATGCCATGCCTAGACACACGGGGCCTCAGGGCCTCGGGCTAGTGCTATGGCATGCCATGCCTAGACACACGGGGCCTCGGGGTAGTGCTATGGCATGCCATGCCCTGAACACCGCGGACCCCTCGGGGCCTCGGGTACAGTGTATGGCTGTACCTGCGGCTACACGGGGCCTGAGTGAGTCTTGTAAGCATGCCATGCCTGAACCTGGGCCCTCGGGCTGTTGCTATGGCATTCCATGCCTAGACACCGCGGGGCCTCGGGGCTAGTGCTATGGCTTGCCTCATAGACACACGGGGCCTCGGCACAGTCTTTATGCCATGCTAGACATAAGCGCCGATCACAGCGCTTTGTCATGCCTAGACACACGGGGCCTCGGCGCCTAGTGCCATGCCATGCCTTGCCTAGACATAGGGCCTCGGTCTAGCGCTTTGTCATGCCTAGACACACGGGGCCTCGGCGCCTAGTGCCATGCCATGCCTAGACATAGGGCCTCGTGCAGTGCACTGTCATGCTGGGCACACGGGGCCTCGCCACGAATGTTGTGCGTACCATGCCACGACTCACGGTGCCTCGGCCTGAGTGCTTTTGCACGCCACGGTAGCCCGTTCCATCGATGCCAAGAAGCGTAATTTGCAATATTGATAGGTGCCTCGGCTTAATGTGGTAGGTACCCTGACCCTTATTTATCCTCCATTACCCATTACACCGGAGCAATATTGGTGGCTTTTCGGCACCTATGCCTTAATCGCTTCCCTAACCATGCTCGTTTATTCCATTGTTTCTTCCTCGTTCATTGTTCAAAATATCATTCTCATGACAAAAAATGTTTTTCAATACCTTTTCAGTATTTTCCCTATATTCCTATATTTTTAGAGAAAAAAAAAATTTAAAATTATCACTTTTTCATTTAAAATATTATCAAATATTAATATTTTATAGTAAAATATTGCATTCCAGTAGTCAAATCTTAAATCAATTCTTTTCCCCTATTTTCCCCTATTTTTCCCCCTATTTTCCCTATTTCACCTATTTTAACCTATTTTTCAGTAAATAAATTAAAATAAATATTTCCTCCACTTCAAATCGATCAATTCTGGTCCCAAATATTTTCCCATGTGAAAAATGAATTTTAAAAATATTTTTACTATTTTCTCCCTATTTTTCCCTATTTTCCCCCTATTTTTCTAGTATTAAATAAAAATAAATATTTTCTCGTCCAAATTTTTTTCTTCCTTTTTTTTTTTCTTGGCCATGTATAATTATTATAAAGAGAATAAAACGGGACTAAAATCGCACTGCGGTAAAAATTTGCCGTATACTTGGCGTGTGTGATGTCTCACTCCAGATTTTCAAAAGGCTTATATTGTTGCTCTTTGGGGGTGGTTGCCTCTATGGGCTTGGCGGCGCTTGCCGACTAATTCTGCTGACCTTGCGTGCTACCCCGGCGTGCACACACCCATGCCGCGTGGCATGGGCGCTCATATGCCACCCAAGCTCGACATCCAGGTGCCGGTAGAAATTTGAAATGATGACCACGGATTGCTTGCTCTCTTGCAGCGATCGTTATTAGACTCGTTACCTAAGATACCATCTTTGCCCATAGCCGCCCAAACTAGCCTATGGACGGACGTTCCCCCCACGTTGCAAGCATGCCTCTCGTTCCCCCCCACGTTGCCCCCCGTTGCTTGAGCGAAGGCATGCCCCTCGTTCCCCCCACGTTGCCTCCGCCTAGTGCATGCCTCCTAGGCATGGTGCCTAGTACCTTGCCTGGGCATGGTGCCTCGGCCTAGTACCTTGCCTAGACATGGTGCCTCGGCCTAGTACCTTGTTTGGGCATGGTGCCTCGGCCTAGTACCTTGCCTAGACACCCGGTGCCTGGTTTGCTCTGCCCACTTTTGGGCATGGTGCGCGCCGGCTTTGAGTGCATGCCTCGACGGTGCCTCGGCCTGGTGCATGCCTAGGCGAGGGTGCCTTGGCCTAGTGCCTTGCACGGGCATGGTGCGCCGGCCTGGTGCATGCCTCGACAAGTTGCCTCTCGGCCTAGTGCCTTGCACGGGCATGGTGCGCGCCGGCCTGATGCGCGCCTGGCGGTGCGTCGGCCTAGTGCATGCCTTAGACGGGGTGCCTCGACCTAGTGCATGCATAGACAGGGTGCCTCGGCCTAGTGCATGCCTCGGCAAAGGGTGGCTCGGCCTGAGTGCGAAGCCTCGGCCAGGTGCCTCGGCTAGTGCATGCTGGGCGAATTGCCTCGGCTAGTGCATGCTGGGCGAGGGGTGCCTCGGCACAGTGCGATGCCCTGAATGGGGTGCCTCTCGGCCTGGTGCGTGGCCTAGTCGCGGTGCTTTGGCCTAGTTCATGCCTGAGCACGGGGCCTTCGCCTGGGCGCGGCGGGGAGTTCACTCCGTTTAGTGCATGCTAGCCATGGTGCCTTAGCCTAGTGTCTTGCTGACAAGGTGCCTCGCCTAGTGCGTACTGGCGCGCGAGTCACTCAGGCTTTAGTGCATGCACCTAGGCATGGTGCCTCGGCTTAATTGCCTTGCTTAGGTATGCGCAAATGGCGCAAACGCGGCGCGCTGCGTCTTTGCCGTGCACACACCCATGCCACTTGTGGCATGGCGTGCTCATATGCCACTGAGTCCTCGGCGTCCGATTGCACATGCAATTTGAAGCGATGATCGTTGCTAGCTCTCCCATGCGATCTTTGTCGACGCTCTCGTTGCTAAGGCGCCATCTGCTTGCCCTTGGCCTCCCGAGCCTATGAAGCGGATGTTCCCCACGCTACCGCATGCCTCTCGTTCCCTAGCCGCTTGGTGCCTCCGCTTAGTACCTTGGCTAGGCACGGTGCCTTGTCACCAGTGCATGCACCGGCCAGAAAGCGAAACCTCGGCTTTGGTCATGCATAGGCATGGTGCTAGTGCCATGCCTAGGCGTGGTTCCTCGGTTTAGTGCCTTGCCTAGGCAAGGTTCCTTAGCTTAGTGCCTTGCCTAGGCAAAGGTTCCTTGGCTTAGTGCCTTGCCTAGGCACGGTTCCTCTCTAGTGCCTTGCCTAAGCACGGTGCACGGGATGATGCGCAAACATGCACAGGCACGATTGCCTTGGCAGTGCATGCCCCAGACATGGTGCCTCGGCTTTGAAATGCCATTTCTCATTGCCTAGACACGGTGCCTCGGCACTTGGTTCATTGCCCCTGAACATGGTGGCTTAGACTTCAGCAGGCTTGCAATCTTCTTTGCATCTAGGCTTGTCTTGATTCAGCTTGACCAGCGACCGGTTGCTTGGAAATAGTGTTATCATTCTTCTCTCAGCTGCCTGAATGGTACTCTGAAGGGCATCACTTGTTGCTAGGTGTCTTCTTAGGAGGCGACTCTTGACTAGTCACGGTTCGATTGTGTGGGTGCATCTTGAAGTCAACGATGTAGCGTGTGAGTGGTGTTTGGGTAATGTGGAGTTTGGTAGGCTCCTTGCTCGTGCAACGTGACTATTGCCAGCGTCGCCATCATTAGCTACGCGCTTGAATCAAGCCTTGGGCATCGGCCCGATAATGGTTCTGTGTTGCCTTCCCGATCGATGGGATTTTCTCTCGGAGATGTTGCCTTTCTCCATCTAGCGCCTGCTCTTGGGGGCGGGTGGTTCCTTACGGCGATCATCGTGCTCCATTATCTCCACGCGTGTGACCATGCGAGAAGGGTTTCTGATAAGGCCATGATGATGGCTCGTGCTCGGATGCGGAACAACACGGGCATGGGATCTAAAGATCACAATATTGCGAGCTTAAGTTCATCGCTAGGCAGCACATTATGTCTGACGATCGGCTTTGCTTTGCCCTCCCGACACCCATTGTGGTCTAGGAGTAGGTGCATGCGGTTCCGGCGTTGCCTGAGAATGCTACACAGTTTGATCACGCGATGGTCCATGCATCTCAAAGATTAATGTGCATGTAGTAGTATGAATTTAATTCGGTATTGAAGCTGCGAATGGCTCATTAAATCGGGATTACAACCATGTTCTATAGTTTGTTTGATGGTACTGCTTCAGTTAACGTAGTAATTCTAGAGCTAATACGTGCGACAAACCCCACGAACTACGGAAGGATGCATTTATTAGATAAAGGTGGCCCTTGAATATGCCCGTTGCTCGCGATGATTCATGATAACTTCGACCGGATGCGCGGCCATGTGCCGGCGGCGCTATCCTGATTCAAATATATCACTATCAACTTTCGATAGGTAGGATAGTGGCCTACCATGGTATTGACGGTGACGAGATAGGGTTGATTAGGAGGGGCACGGCTTGGCTACACATCCAAGGAAGGCGGCGGCGCATAAATTACCCAATCGACGCGGGGAGGTAGTGACAATAAATATATCTGGGGCTCTTTAGTGCAGTGGTGGAATAAATCTTGATCTAAATCCCTTAACGAGAGGATCCATTGGAGAGCGGGGTCACAGTGCCCAGGCGGCGCGCGTAATTTCCGGCTCAATAGCGTATATTTGAGTTGTTGCAGTTAAAAAGCTCGTAGTTGGACTTTGGGATGGGTCGGTCGGTCCGCCTTACGGTGTGCACCGGTCCTCTTGTCCCTTCTACCGGCCCGATGCGCTCCTGAGATCTTAGCGGGGGTCGTCTTGCCAGTCTTTGTTGCTGAAGAAATTAGAGTGCTCAAAGCAAGCCTCGCTATGGATACATTAGCATGGGATAACATCATAGGATTTCGGTCCTATTGTGGCCTTCGGGATCGGGTAATGATTAACGAGGGACGGTCGGGGCATTCGTATTTCATAGTCGGTAGGGAATTCTTGGATTTATGAAGACGAACAAGCTGCGAAAGCATTTGCCAGGATGTTTTCATTAATCAAGGAAGCGAAAGTTGGGGGGCTCGAACGTCAGGATACCGTCCTAGTCTCAACCATAAAGCGATGCCGACCGAGGGATCGGCGGATGTTGCTTTTAGGACTCCGGCAACACCTTATGAAATCAAAGTTTTTTGGGTTCCGGGATATGGTCGCGGTGAAACTTAAAGGAATTGACGGAAGGGCACCGCGGGAGTGGAGCTGCGGCTTGGTGGTGACTCAACGCGGAAACTTACGAGGTCGGACATAGTAAGGATTAATGGCGAGAGCTCTTTCTTGATTCTATGGGTGAAGTGGTGCATGGCCGTTCTTAGTTGGTGGAAGCGATTTGTGCAGTTAATTAGTTAACCAGACGAGACCTCGACTGCTAACTAGCTATGCGAAGGTGATCCTCAGCGGCCCGGCTTCTTAGAAGAGGGACTATGGCGCTTAGGCGAGAAGTTGAGGCAATAAGCAGTGCAGCGGTGCCCTTGGTGTTACGGGCGCGCAGGCGCTGCAGCGTGTATTCCAGCGAGTCTATGGCCTTGGCGACGGGCGGGTAATCTTTGAAATTTCGCCGTGATGAGATAGATCATTGCAATTGTTGGTCTTCAGCGAATTCCTAGTAGCGCGAGTCGCCGGCTCGCGTTGACTGCGTCCCTGCCCTTTGTACACACCGCCCGTCGCTCCTACCGATTGAATGGTCCGGTGAAGTTTTCGGATTGCGGCGGCGTGAAGCGGTTCGCCCCGCTGCGACGTCAGCGAAGTCAGTGAACCTTATCATTTAGAGGAAGGAGAGTCGTAACAAGGTTTCCGTGAGTGAACTGCGGAAGGATCATTGTCGAACCCTATCGACCCGAGCGACCCGTGAACACGTTGTTTAACAACCGCCGAGGCTGACGGGCGTGAGCCCTCACTCGCTCTCGATGGATCCGGTGGGCTGCGAGCCTTTCCACGTGCATGGGGTGTCTTCTTAGGGGACCTTCGATCAACAACGAACGGCGTGGAAAGCGCCAAGGAAAACACAACCAAGTAACGCCATCCACGTCGCCCGGTCGCGGTGCGGCGGGAAAGCGTGGTCGTTCTAACTCACAAGCGACTCGCAAACCCGCGGATAGGCTCGCCGATGAAGGCGTAGCAAAAATCGATGCCGTTGTGAATTAACGAGAATCCGTGAATCCTTCAGTCTTTTGAGCATAAAGTTAAACCCGGCCATTAGGTCGAGGCACGCTGCTGGGCGTCAGAACACGTCGCCCCCTCCACCCCTCGCCCAAGGTAAGGGGGGCACGGGGTTGGGCGGACATTGGCCTCCACATGGAACATCGCGTCAGTGGTTGGTTAAAATACGTCGCGATGGCGATGCTGCGCCTTGACAAGCGGTGGTTTGAAAGCAGACCCCTGATCCTTTCCCCTCGTCCGGAGGAGGAAGGAGGAGAATCTCCATGTCGGGCGCGGCGCCCGGCGGGGCACCTGAGGCCGGAGACCTCGACGGTGACCCGGTCGGCGGGAACACCCGGCGAGTTTAAGCATATCAATGTCGGCGGAGGAAGAAACTGGATTCCCTTAGTAGCAATGACGAGCAAGGAAAAGCCCAGCTTGAATCGGGGCCGGTCCCGCCGTCAATTATGTGGTCTGGAGCGTCCTCGGCGACGGACAGACCCAAGTCCTGGAAGGGCGCCCGGGGAGAGGGTGAGCCAGTCGTGCGGGACCTGTCGCCACTGTTGTGTTGTCGTGATCGGGTTGTTGGGAATGCATTGTCGGTGATGGGAATTCCGTCCAAGGCTTCCATCTGAGGGCGAGAGACCGATAGCAAACAAGTACCAGCGAGGGAAAGATGAAAGACGAAAGGAAGTCGAGAGTACGCGAAATTGTCGGGAGAGGGCGGATGGGGGGCGAAGCGATCGCAGCCCGCCGGTCGGATGTGGAGCAGATCAGCCGGTCCATGATCGACTTCGGGGCGGCGGACCGGCGCGAGTTTTGGGCGGCGACCCAAGCCGGGTTGTAGTCATACCCGTGGAGCGTCGCGTCGCCTCGATCGTGGAATCGCGGCGCCGCCCTCCGAGGCGTGCCCGGCTGCGCTCATGGCGTCGGCCAGTAGACCCCCCATTCGACCGTCTTGAAACGGACCAAAGAGGCCGACCATGTGTGCGAGTGCTTGGGCTGGCCGAAAGCCGTAAAATGAAGCTGATCGGCCCGGGATCCCCTCGGGGGTGCACACGTCGACAGAGCCCCGTGATCTTACGAGAAAGGGTTGGTGAGCATGCGCCGGGACGAAGGAGATGGTGAACTATGCCTGGGCGGGGGCGAAGCCCCGGAGGAAACTGCGGTGGAGGCCCGCGGCGATATCTTTGACGTACAAATCGTTAAACCGAAGCTTGGGTATAGGAGGCTGAAAGACTAATCGAGACCATGTGGTTCCCTCCGAGTTTTCCCTCGCGGAATGGTACAGACACTTGGAGGCGGGATTCTATGGGTAAAGCCAATGATTAGAGGCATCGAGAGTATACGCACTTCCCTCGACCTATTCTCAAACTTTAAATAGTGGACAACCTGTTGCTCCATTGAGCCGGACCCACGAATCGAGAGCTCAAATGGGCCATTTTTGATGGCAGGCTTTGGCGATCTCTTTGCAGGATGGGCAAGGCAGGGTTCTGATTGCTTATTGCTTGGCGCTAAACCTAGAACCCTAAAGGGTGTTGGTCGATTAAAGAGCCGGTAGGGGCCCGGTGAGAGATTAAAGCGTGAAATCAAGCTAAGTGTGTAACAACTCACTGCGAATCAACTAGCCCGAAAATGGATGAAGACGAAGCCTATACCGGCCGTCGGGAGACAAAGGGCCGGCCTCGATGGTAGGAGCGCGGTCGCCGCAAAACTGGGGGCGCGGCGGCGGCGGAGCGGCGTCGGTCGCGGATCTTGAGCGTGTGCCAAAATGTCAAATGAGAGCTTTGAAGGCCGAAGGAAAGGTTCCATGTGAGCGGCACTTGCATGGGTTAGTCGATCCCTAAGGAAGGCGGGGAAGCGTCGAATGGCGTCTTTGCCGCGCCCGACATCGAGGTCGGGTTAACATTTCTGAGCAAGGCGTTTATTAGCGATGGCGACGGTCGAGGAGTCGGAACGCGTCGTCGAGGGCACCGGGAAGAAGTTATCTTTTACGTTTTAACGGCCGCTTCCACCACGAAGCGGCTCGGCCGGAGAGTAGGGTCCAGTAGCTGAAGAGCACCACCGCCGCGTGCGTGGTGTCCGGTGCGCCCTCGACGGCCCATGAAAATCGGGAGGACCGAGTGCCTCCCACGCCCGATCGTACTCATAACCGCATCAGGTCTCCAAGGTGAACAACCTTTGGTCGATGGAACAATGTAGGCAAGGGAAGTCGTGAGTGGATCGTAACCTTCGGGAAAGGATTGGCTCTGGGCTGGGCGGGGTGGTCGAACGATCGGCTGTCGATTGTTTCGCTCGGTACGCTCCGCGGCGAGCGGTCGCCAGCGTCTTGCCGGCCGGGGACGGGCTGAACGGCTCCTCGGGGGCCTTCCGGGCGTCGAGCGGTCGACTCGAAGCTAGTACGGACAAAGGGAATCCATTTAATTAAAACAAAGCATTGCGATGGTCACACAGGATGCTCACGCAATGTGATTTGCACTTGATTAACTCACGAATGTCAAAATGAAGAAGTGGCAGCGTAGAATTAGCGGCGGGATAACTATGACTCTCTTAAGGTAGCCAAATGCCTCGTCATCTAATTGGTAATGCGCATGAATGGATTAGCAGTTCCCACGTCCACATCTGCACTATCGGCGAAACCACGGCCAAGGGAGCGGGCTTGGCGGAATCGCGGGGAAGGCCACTGTTGAGCTTGATAGATCCGACTTTGTGAAATGACTTGAGAGGTGTAGGATAAGTGGGATGAGCCTTGGCGAGTGAAATACCCTTGCACGCGTTTATTTTGCTTATTAGTGAATCGGAGGCGGGGAACATCCCCTCCTTTTGGACCCAGGCGCTCGCGTCGTCCCGGGCGGAGACACGTGTCGGGGTGGGAGTTTAGGTACAGGGCGGCACATGCGGTAAAAGATCGCAGTGTCCTAGATGGGCTCAAGCGAAACGAAATCGTGTGGAACAAAGGGTAAAGCTCGTTTGATTCGATTTTGATGCGAATACGAACCGTGAAAGCGTGGCCTATCGATCCTTTAGACCGCCGAATTTGAAGCTAGAGGTGTCGAGAAAAGTTACCCACGAGGATAAGCGGCTTGTGGCAGCCAAGCGTTCATAAGCGGCGTTAGCACGATCGCCGATGTCGACTCTTCCTATCATTGTGGCGGGAATTCACCAAGTGTTGGATTGTTCACCCCTGATAGAGCCGTGAAATTTGGGTTTAGGCCGTCGTGAGGCGGGTTAGTTTCCTCTTGATGCGGTGTCGCAATAGTAATTCAACCTAGTACGGAGGAACCGTTGATTCGCACAATTGGTGTCGGCAGTTTTGAAAAGCCGGTCGCGTGAAGCCTACCGTCTTGTTGGATTATATTTGAGCAGCCTCTAAGTCGAATCAGGACTGAAAACTTGACAGCGTCTGCGTCGCCCGGTGCCGACCCTGTTGAGGGCCCTCATTCGAGCACGTGTCATGGTGGAGTCCATAAAGCGGTGGACAAAGCCAGGTGCCGTAAGCTGCTGAAGCATTATTAAGGCCAGAAGCGGGTAGAATCCTTCTTTGAAGACGACCCAAATACGTGACGGGGTATTGTAAGTGGCGACGGGAAGTGGCGCTGCCACCACGATCCACTTGAAGATTCAGCCCTATATGGCTCCGATTAGATCCTCACCTCGAACCATCCACCGCGTTTCCCTTTTTCGTCCCTCAAATGAGGTTCTGAGCGATTACGGTGGTACGGGAAACCCCCCTGTAGTTGAACAAATCTTCGGTCGTGGATAAAGCATGCGATATGGAATAAAAAGCTAAGCGAAATGAGAAGCGATTGGGTGGCGATTGCCTTGCTCGAAATCAAGGCAATGAATTCAGGACCGGCCGCGACTTGCGCTTGCACACGGGCTATGCCATGGTGCCTCGGTCGTGCTTGCGTCCATTCGTAGACATGTTGCCTAGATCACGTGCCAGACCGTTCCAAGGCATGGTGTGGTGTCCTTGTACTTGACCATGCCATTACATCTTGCCTCCCCACCCCCATGATATTACATGCGCCTCCCACACAGCTGCTAAGCTAGGCATTGCTTAGACACGATTGCCCTCGGCCTAGTGCCATGGCATGCTAGTCCTTGCCCCCGCTAAGTCGTGCCTAGACGAGTGCCTCGGCCTGGTGCGCATGCCTAGTCACGGTGTGCCCCTCGGCCTAGGCCCCAGTGCCATAAGCATGCTAGGCTTACTTGATGATTCGACCCCAGTGCCGTGCTAGGCGCGGTGATCCATTTAGTGCTTGCCTAGGCGCGATTGCTTCGACGAGTGCTACTGAGCGCGGTCGCGCGACCGAAGTGCTTGCCCAGGGCGCGGTGCGCCGACTGAATGCCATGACATGCCTAGGCCGCGTTGATTCGGCCTTGTGCTTGCAGGCCTGGCGCACGGGCTAGTGCCATGACATGCCTAGGCACGGTGATTCCGCCTTGTGCTTGCCTAGGCACGGTGCCTGGGCCTAGTGCCATGACATGCCTGGGCACGGTGCCTGGGCCTAGTGCCATGACATGCCTGGGCACGGTGCACGGGCTACAGATGCCCTGCATGAGCGTGCACTGGGGCACGGTGATTCGACTAGTGCGCACTTTTAAGCACGGTGCCACGCGGCAGTGCTTGCCTAAGCACGGTGCTGGGCTTTAGTGCCATGACGTGCCTGAACAAGGGTTCCCACGCCTGGTGCCTTGCCCACAGACGGTGCCATGGCCTGAAGTGACATGCCATGCCTACACAGTGCCTCGGCTGAGAGTGCGAGGCATGCCTTGGCCTTGGTGCCTCGGCTGAGTGGCCATGCCAAGGCACGGTGCCTCGGCCTAGTGCCATGTTTGGAGCCGCCGGTGCCTCGACTAGTGCCGTAACAGACGCGATTGTGCTCGACCTAGTGCCATGAAGCTGAGCCTGATGCCTCGATGCACAGATGCCATGGCGTGGGCACGGTGCCTCGACTAGTGCCGTGACATGCACAGGCAAGCATTCGGCTAGTGTCATGGCACAGGCACGATGCCACCATGTTTTTACGGGTGCCATGGCATGGTGCGATTACTTCGACTAGTGCCATGACATGCCTAGCGAAGCGATGACTGATGTCATGGCACGGGCGGTGCCTCGACGATATCACTTGGTGCTGGGCATGTCATGTAGGCGGGCCCCATGGCAGGCCCAGTGATTCGACCTGGTGTCATGGCACGGGCGCGATTGCCTCGGCCCGGTGCGCTAACGCGATTGGTGCCTTCGGCCTAGTGCATGACATGCCTAGGCGCGTTGATTCGACTTGTGCCATGGCGCGTGCCTAGACGCCGATGATTGACACCCCAGTGCCATGGCGTGCCTGAGCACGGTGATTGACCTAGTGCCATGGCATACTTTAGGCACGGTGATTCGGCCTAGTGCGTGCATGCCTCCTAGGAACGGTGCCTCGACCCGGGGGCACAGGCACGCGGTGGCGCATTTAGTGCCTTGGCATGCCTCGACACGGCCGGTCCACGTGGGGTGCCTCGACCTTGTGCCATGACATGCCTAGACCACGGTGATTCGGCCTAGTGCCATGCCGTACCATGCCTAGATTAGCTTCGCCCTAGTTTAAAACATTGTTTTTTAGGGTTGGGGATTTATTTCTATCATGAATGTGCCATTCAAAACTACTAGAACCACGGTGCCTCGATGCAGTGGCATGGCATGCCATGCCCTAGACACCGCGAGGGCCTCGGCTTTGGTGCTATGCCATGCCAGTGCCTAGACACACGGGGCCTCGGCACAGTGCTATGCCATGCCGTACCATACCATGCCTAGACACACGGGGCCTGGCCTAGTGCTATGCCATACTCGCCTGTGCTGGGCCTACCACAGGGGCCTCGGCTTTGGTGCTATGCCATGCCGTACTGAACACCGCGGGGCCTCGGCCTGAGTGCTTATGCCATGCCATCACCATGCCATGCCATGCCCTAGACGCACGAGGGCCTCGGCTAGTGCTATGCCATGCCATCTTAGCATGCCCGTACCATGCACGACACCGCGGGGCCTCGGCCTGGTGCTATGCTATGCCATGCTGTACCATGCCATGCCATGCCATGCCATGCCATGCCATGCTGCATGCCGTACCATGCCATGCCTAGACACACGTGCACCGGCGCTAGTGCTATGGCATGTGCCCTGGGCACGAGACCTCGCCTAGTCTTTATGGCATGCCATGCCCTGAACACCTCACAAGCGCTAGTGCTATGGCATGCCATGCCTAGACACACGGGGCCTCGGGGCCTCGGGCTAGTGCTATGGCATTCCATGCCTAGACACACGGGGCCTCGGCGCCTCGGGCTAGTGCTATGGCATGCCATGCCTAGACACACGGGGCCTCGGCGCCTCGGGGTAGTGCTATGGCATGCCATGCCTAGACTGCCAGCGGGGCCTCGAGGCCTCGGGCTGGATGCTATGGCATGCCGTACTTTGGAGCACACGGGGCCTCGGGCTAGTGCTATGGCATGCCGTACTGGGCACCGCGGGGCCTCGGCGCCTCGGGGTAGTGCTATGGCATGCCATGCCCTGGGCACGGGGCCTCGGGGCCCCTCGGGCTGGTGCTATGGCATGCCATGCCCTGAACTACCGGGGGCCTCGGGGTAGTGCTATGGCATGCCATGCCCTGGGCTGCACGGGGCCTCGGGGCCTCGGGCTAGTGCTGCTGGCCTTGTATGCCTAGACCTACGGGGCCCTCGGGCTGAGTGCTATGGCATGCCATGCCCCTGGGCCGCGGGGGCTCGGGCTAGTGCTATGGCATTCCATGCCTAGACACACGGGGCCTCGGGGCCTAGTGCTATGGCTTGCTATGCATAGACACACGGGGCACCAGGCTGAGTCTTTATGCCATGCCCTGAACATATAGCCTCAGTGCAGCGCTTTGTCACTTGCCTAGGAACACACGGGGCCTCGGCGCCCCAGTGCCATGCCATGCCTTGCCCTAGACATAGGGCCTCGGTCTAGCGCTTTGTCATGCCTAGACACACCCACGGGGCCTCGGCGCTAGTGCCATGCCATGCCTGAACATAGGGCCTCGGTCACAGTGCTTTTGTCATGCCTAGACACACGGGGCCTCGCCACTAGTCTTGTGCATGCCGTACCATGACTCACGGTGCCTCGGCCTAGTGCTGCCACGCCACGTTAACCCGTTCCATCGTGCCAAGCGTAATTTACGAAAATATTGATGGTGCCTCGGCAATATTGATGGTGCCACAACCCTTGTTGTCCTCCATGCCATTACGCAAACAATATTGGTGGCTTTCCTTTAATACTTAATGCGCTTCCCTAACCATGCTCGTTTCTATTCCATTGTTTCTTCCTCATTCAGCTGTTCAAAATATCATTCTCAACGACAGAAAAATGTTTTTCAATACCTTTTCCCATGTTTCCCTATATTCCTATATTTTTTAGAGAAAAAAAAAAAAATTTAAAATTATCACTTTTTCATTTAAAATATTATCAAATATTAATATTTTATAGTAAATATTGCATTCCAGTAGTCAAATCTTAAATCAATTCTTTTTCCCTATTTTCCCTATTTTTCCCCTATTTTCCCTATTTCTGCCTATTTTTCGCCTATTTTTCCAGTAAATAAATTAAAATAAAATATTTCACTCCACTTCGAATCGATCAATTCTGGTCCCCGAATATTTTTTCCCATGTGAAAAATGAATTTTAAAAATATTTTACTATTTTCTCCCTATTTTCCCTATTTTCCTATTTTTCTAGTAAATAAATAAAAATAAATATTTTCTGCGTCAAATTTTTCTTCTTTTTCTTGGCCATGTATAATTATTATAAAGAGAATCTGCAAAAAAACGGGACTAAAATCGCTCTTTGGTTAAAATTGCCATTATGTCTCCTCGAAGCATGTGTGATGTCTCCTCCAGATTTTCCAAAAACATATTGCTCTTTAAGGGAGTGGTTTGCCTCTATGGGCTTGGCGGCGCGCCCGGCTGGAAGCCTGCCGACCTTGGTGATTACTACCCCGGCGTGCACACCCATGCCACTTTCGTGGCATGGGCGTGCTCCCTTATGCCACCCGCGGCCCTCGACATGCAGGTGCGGTGAAACTAGACAATGACCCGTTGCTTGCTCCTCCGCGCGCGGTCGTTGTCGACTCGTTACCTAAGATGCCATCTTTGCTTGCCCCAGCCGCCCAAGCCTATGGGCCCGGACGTTCCCCGCATTGCCGAAACATGCCTATCTAGTTCCCCCACGTTGCCCCGGCGTTGTAGCGGCGAAGGCATGCCTCAGTTCCCCCACGTTGCCTCCGCCTGGTGTGCCTCCTAGGCATGGTGCCTAGTACCTTGCTGGGCATGGTGCTCGGCCCTAGTACCTTGCCTGAGCAGAGATTTGCTCGACCTGAGTACCTTGTTTGAGGCATGGTGCCTCGGCCTAATACCTTGCACCAGACACGATTGCCTCGGTTGCTCTGCCTTGCACAGGGCAAAGCCCGGGTGCACCGACCTAGTGCATGCCTCGGCAGGTGCCTCGGCTTTAGTGCATGCCTAGACGGTGCTTGGCCTAGTGCCTTGCACGGGCATGGTACCTCGGCTAGTGCATGCTCTCGCAAAGTTGCCCTCGGCTTTGTGCCTTGCACGGGCATGGTGCCGCGGCCTAGTGCGTACACAAACGGGGTGCCTCGGCCTAGTGCATGCCTTAGACGGGGTGCCTGCGACCCTGAGTGCATGCCTGAGCGGGGTGCCTCGGCTGAGTGCATGCCTCGGCAGGTGGCTCGGCTAGTCTTGGCCTCGGCGGGTGCCTCGGCCTAGTACGCCTGCTGGGCGGGGTGCACCGGCACGATGCATGCACAGACCGAGGTGCCTCGGCCTAGTGCATGCTGCCTGGGCTTGGGGTGCCTCGGCCTGGTGCGTGGCCCAGTCACGGTGCTTTTTGGCTAGTTCATGCTGGGGCACGGGGGCGCTTCGCCTAGGCCGGCTGGTGCCTCCGTTTGGTGCATGCCTAGCCGTGGTGCCTTGCTTCCAGTGTCTTGCACACAGGCAAGGTGCACATTCACCTAGTGCATGCTGGCGCGATGCCTCGGCCCCTAGTACATGCCTGGGCATGGTGCCCTCGGCTTAGTGCCTTGCTTAGGTATGGCACCGTAGCTTTAGGCACGGCGCCTTCAACGTCTTGCCCCGGCGTGCATGGCCATGCCACTTGTGGCGTGGGCGTGCTCATATGCTGAGGTCTCGGCATCCGATTGCACATGCGGCTAGACAATGATCCCGTTTACTTAGCTCTCCTTCTGATCTTGTCGACTCGTTGCACAAGGCAGCCATCTTTTGCCCTTGCCAGCCTCCCAGGCTTTATAAACGGATGTTCCCCCACATTGCAAGAAGCATGCCTCTCGTTCCCTAGCGCTAGATTTCTCAGCAGTCTGCCAGTAGAGCACAGTCCACCTTAATCTAGTGCATGCCTATGCATGAAGCCTCGAAACTTTAATTGCATGCAGGCATGGTGCTAGTGCCATGCCTAGGCGTGGTTCCTCGGTTTAGTGCCTTGCCTAATGGGGTTCATGGCATAATTGCCTTGCCTGTGGCGAGGTTTCCTTGGCTTAGTGCCTTGCCCTAGGCACGGTTCCTCTGTGCACCTAAACCAGTTACTTTTGAGATTAGTGCCATGACTTGTGCCCTAGGCACGGTGCCTTGGCGATGTGCCTGGACATGTGGTGCCTCGGCCTGTACCATTCATGCTAGACACGATTGCCTCGGCATAGTTCATTGCCCTGAACATGGTAAACTTTGGAGCACCTTAGGCTTGCAATCTTCTTTGTCTAGAGCTTGTCTTGATTTGCTTGACCAGCTATTCGGTTGCTTGGAAATAGTGTTATCATTTCTTCTCATGCCTGTGGCCACTAAGGCATCACTTGTTGCTTCAGTGTGCTTCTTGAGGCAACTCAGTAGTCACGAGTTCGATTGTGTGGTGCATCTTGAAGTCAACGATGGCGTGTAGGTAAGTGTTTGGGTAATGTGGGTTGGTAGGCTCCTTGCTGCAGCGACGCCGCCCCACGTCCTCACTCATTCTAGCTAAAGCGGCGAATCAAACCTTGGGCATCGGCAATAATGGTTCTGTATTTTCGATCGATGGAATTTTCTCGAATGTTGCCTTTCTCCATCTAGCTCTACGCTCATGGGGCGGGGCTGGACGCTACGCGGCGGCGATCCTTGCTCCATAGTACTCCCCACCCAGCGTGTGACCATGCGAGAAGGGTTTCACAATAGGCCATGATGGTAGCTGGTACTCGGATCTTCCGGAACCTTAACCACGGGCATGGATCTAAAGATCACAATATTGCCCGAGCTTAGCGTTCATCGCTAGGCAGCGTATGTCACGACGATCGGCTTTGCTTTGCCCTCAGGCACCATTGTGGTTAGGGTAGGTGCATGCGGTTCGGCGTTGCACAAGAATGCTACAGTTGATCACGCGATGGTCGTATGTATCTCAAAGATTAAGCCATGCATGTGTAAGTATGAACCCAGTCGGCTTGTGAAGCTGCGAAGATAGCTCATTAAATCGTTATAGTTTGTTTGATGGTACTTGCTACTCGGATAGCGAAGTAGTAATTCGACTAATCGTGCAACAAACCCGACTTCTGGAAGGGATGCATTTATTAGATAAAGGTCGGCGCCCGGGCTATGCGGGTGCTGCGATGATTCTTGTGATAACTTTCGGCGGATCGCCGCGGCCATCGTGCGCGAAGCGGTAACATCATTCAAATATCACGCCCATCAACTTTCGATGGTAGGATAGTGGCCTCTTTAATTTAGCCCTCGACTAGATAACGAGTCGTGCGGCATGGGGCGCGCCTTGGCCCGTAGCACTTTAGGAAGCGAGCAAAGGCGAGGTTAGGAAACATGTCTCAGGAGGCTCGCGTGAGCTGGCTGCGCACATGGCGGAAGGCAAGCAAGCAATTCGGTCGGGACGCGCCTGAGTGGCATCCACGGCCTCACGGCAGGGCACAGGCGTGGCACTTGAGGCAAACGAGGAATCGGTGGGGCGAATGTCGACTATTTATGGGCGAGGCCTTGGGGCGCGAAACATCCTAATCAAGGTGCAACAAGGGTTCCCTGCGACCTAAGGAGTCTTATGCATTAAGGACTCCTAAGGCGGGTGGGACTCCCAAGCGGGGGACTCTCATCCTAGGCGGAAAGACTCCTAAGCCCGGAATTTGGACTCTGAGCGGGAAGGTCTCAGTGAAGGAAGACTCACAGGCGAGACAGGACTCTAGGCGGGAGGACTCCTGCTGCGTGGTGTGGGAATCGTGTGGTACATTATTATGGGAGTTTCATTCAATCGGGACTCCCCTAATGCGGGAAGGATTGTCTTGAAAACTGCTGGATTTGAAGACTAGAGTTAGAGTAGGACTCTTAGTCATTGTGTACTAAGTTGCCCTTGAGCATCTATATAAGGAGCCTAACGTGCTCGCTTGGATTGAATTCATTATGTTCTGGAGTTGGGATCCACGGAAAGCATTGAGCCACAGGGTGTGGGAGCCTATCACGGTGTCTTGTATTTTAGTAGCTAATAAAATACGAGTTGGGAAGAGGGTGCCCGTAAGCCCTTGTGTTCGAGAGAATAGTGAGGCATCGAGAGAGGGTGGCTGAGCGGGTTCCTGGCGCCCTTACCACGAGCAAAAGAAAGGCGATGTGACGGTTAATTGTCGAGCCACGGATGTGGCAGGGGATGACGGTTGATCTTGTACAAGCGTGAGCAAGTAGCAGGATAGAGGCGAGGAGTAGGCACCCGGGTGTCAGGCAGCGGAGATAAGGCGACAGGCGGTAATTCCACCCTTTCGACTCGGATCGGTGATGCCGAGATCTGCTGATGACTCCACGGCGAGGAGTCATTGGGGCCCAGAGATGGCGTAGAAGGCAGTTCAGGGACATTCCATGACCCGAGTCACGAGGCCATGACCGGGGGGATTCGAGGGCGGATGGATCTCTAGAGGAGATCGTGTTCTTTGAAAGCGGCGGTGGTGCGGGGCCACGCCGTACAAGCTGCGGATCCGCCTCCTGCGAAGGTCGCGATGCTGAGCCCAAGACTTTTTTACAGTGGTCTGTATGGCTAAAGGCTGGAGAAATTTCCTCTGGGACATCAAGGCAATATTTCATATTTGCTCGAATACCGGTGGGTGAGCGAATTAACGATAACCACTATGTATTTGGCCAATTGATGCAAAGCTTTGGTGGCGGACGAGCAGGCGGCAACTTATTCTTTCTTGGCCATTGGGTAGCTGGGAGATCTTGAAAAGGAGCTGAAAGATCAGTTCTTACCCACGAGAACCACGGCGTGGATTAGGCGAGGAATCTCTGGCCCAGACGGGCGGGCTCGATCGAGAGATTATGTGAAGGAGTTTAGCTCGTTGATCCTTGACCTCCAAAGGGACATGTCAAAGTAGACAAGGCTGTTGGCTGTGTCCGATTACGGGGGTGAGCTCAGCCCAGGCGAGAGGCTAAGGTGTCCAAGACTTGCCCTCTCGGCCATGTGACAGTGGTGCGCCTATCCGACTTCTGAGTGACCTCTTCCTCTACTCCCACCCAAGGGAAAGGCCCTGCCGACAAAGGAGTCAGGCAGGAAGTCGGATGGAAAGCCCTCGAGTGGAGGCAAGGGTTGGAGAAGCCGCGGGATCACAGCGAGGCTAAAGTGGGGAGAGGGCGAGCTTCCTGCCGCTACGTGACCGTCGGGATGCTGCCAGGCTCGGCCACATGACGAGGGATTGCACGAGAGGAGCTCAATGCACTCGGAGGCGAAGAAGGGAAGATAAGCGGGCTTGAGAGGCCCTACCCAGGCCAACCCTCTTGGTTGTTGAATACGATGCGGGGTGGGCGACCTCACGGGAAGGGAGGCGATATATGTTGAGTTTGGCGGCCGGAGGCGAGAAAGAGTGGCGTGGTAGGCGATTAGAGGCGACCCACAATTTTGTATCAACAAGGGAGCTGACCAGGACTCGGTTTGAAGCTAGCTAAAGATGGCGACAAATTTCAAGCCGTAAGCAATGGCTGCAAAGAGGCCGCATGGTATAGCGAGAACATGGCAGGTCGGATGGGGGATTGGAAGGTGATGGAGCTTCCATGAGTGTTCCTTTGGATGATTTTGATTTCATATTAGGCAAGCGATTTCTTCCAAGAGCGAGGTAGCCTTGTTGCCGCGCGAATGGTAGTGATCATGGATGAGAAGCGGCTTCATGTGCTTTGTGGCGGCACGCCAGCCATGCCTAAGAGACCTTCGGGGGAAGACCTTATGCGCACATAGCTTAGAAGGCCGGAAGAGGTGAGGCACACATATGTCGCGGCAATGATCGAGATCAAGCCGGACAAGCAAGTCGAAGTGCCAGATGCCACTAGCCCCAGCATCTGCGGGGAGATTTGCGATGTTATGCCTCTAGGGTTGCTAAGAAGGCACGCCCTTGGGAAGGCGGACGGATCATCGGATAGAGCTGCCGGGAGTCGAGACCTCACCGCTCCAGGCTCCTATCGGATGCATGGAGTCCACGAGTTGAGAGGATTCACGAAACTTTGATTGGCGAATTCTTTGGATCGCGGAGTGCAGTCCGACTTCCCTCAATTTTGGCAGAAGTATGAACACCCCAGGTCTTTATTCAGAAGAAGCAAGATGTGGGGCGGCCGGATGTGTGTGGATGCGGGCAGATAAAGTCGCGATCGGGCTTAAACTATCGATGCCTTTGGGCTTTGCGGGCTATTGATCAGATTGAAGCGAGCCCGATGCCACTTTGAGAGCTAGACTTGCGATCGGGGATATTGGCAAAGTCACGTAGTGGTACGAAGGGACGGGGCAAAGGAGCTACGTAATGTAGCTTTCGGTATGGAAAGTTTTGAGATTTTTAGATTTATGCCTTTTGGTTTTGACTAATGCTCCACGCTACATTTGTAACCTAAATGAATGATGTCCTATTCGACTTCACTGGATTCATTCATTGGTGGTATGCTTGGACGACATAGTGATCTACTGGCCAGGCTACTGCAAGATCGTGGGTACCTCGAGATGGTGTGACGAGGCTGAGGCTGAGACAGTTGTATGTCCAGAAGAAGTGTGAGGAGTTTGCTTTTTCAGTGAGATCAAAGTTTAAGGTCACTGATTTTCAAAATCCGAGATAAGGATGGTCTGGTGCGAAGGTGGCGGCATGGTGAGATTAGCGACCCGAGCCCGAGAGTGACCGAGAACTTGATGGGTTCCCTGCCAAGCAACAAACTACTACGGGGAGATATCTTTAGGCTATTCCAGATAGCGGAGAGTGCTCTCATGAGACCTTTGAAAAAAGAGGAGAGTGGGAATGGGATCGCCGAAGTGCCAAGGCGCCCTTCCAGGCTCAAGATCGATCACCTCGGAGGCGGTGTGAGGCGCCCGGAGCATGGAGTTCTTGGTTTGAAGTGCACACGGATGTCGGACCAGGCCCTAGGTAGATCTTTAGTGCGAGGGCATCCAGTAGCCTTTGAGAGTCGGGAAGCTGGTCTGTGGAGGAAAGAATTGCAACGCCCATGAAGAGATGGCTACGGTCATTCATTGCCTTGAGACTTGGAAGCCTACTTGATGGGGACTCGGGTTCATTGTAGTAGGCGACAAAGTAATTGCCAACACCTTAACCGCAGCTCGAAGAAACTGTGACAAAGCTCGATGGCAAGAGTTCTTGGCCGACTTTGATTTTGTGTGGGTGCACAAGCCGGGTCGACACAACCAAGTGGCGGATGCTTTGAGTAGGAAGGAAGTGGCAAGTTATGTGGGATCGTTAAGCTCAGTTGTGACAGATTTCAAACAGCGAGTTAGACTTGAAGGCACACGAGACTCAAGCGTATCAAAAATTTAGTAAACAGGTGAGAGATATGGCACGAGGCGTGCGGCTCGGGGCTGGGGTTCTTTGTACTTCGGAGGAGGGAAGCTATATGTGCCTTCCGACTGGCTCGGACGGGGTGGAAGAGGCTACATACGAGATGGGAATTTGGTCACCCCCCGGGAGGAAAGAACTTTGGCATTCTTGGCACGAGTCTTTCATTGGCCTAAGATGAAGGAAGGCACATTGCAAGCATATGTCCAAGACTTATGCCATATTTGTCAAGTTGACAAAATGAGCGGAAGAAGGAAGCGGGATTATTTACAGCCCACAATCCATTCGGAAAACCGTGGCGATGTATCGTGGACTTAAATGAGTGGAGTTTGAAAGTAGAGCTTCAGGATCGGTTTGGTGAGTAGTGACAGGTTCTCCAATCTGTTGTCTTCATCGGCCACAGTGAGTAATCCCGGTTGAAGAAGACGTATAACTGTGACAATGTTGTGAAACTTTTACTGGGATGAGAACACCAATGCTTGATCGAATCTACGCCAGTGGTTTTCACCAGACCGGGTTTGGATTTGTTGTTCAAGATGTGGGGTGAATGCAAGTTCTCGACGCGAATCACCCTCGGTGATGGTCAATGAGACCGGAGAAGTGAATCGGATCTTTGGAAGAGTATTTGCGCCCGCCGTGAAACAACCTCCGAAGTGGTTAGACACAGGAGCCCGACTCGGGTTGTCCACCTGCAATCTGCCGGCGAGTTCAGCCGCAATTATGAGCCCTTTTGGGAGTAGCAATCGGGTTTCGACCACGTACGCCCACTGGGCGTGCAGTTCTGAGCAACTGGGCGTGGTATGAGCTGACTGGCGTGAAAGTTTGCGGGATCTCGACGAGTTTTGCTTGATGAAGCCGGAGACGGCCTAGAAGGCAAGTGATGGGCGCGCTGAAAGTATCGCACGGACTGAGAGGAGGCTATTTGGAATTTGAGCAAGGAGATGGTTCTGTTAAAGCTAACTCTCACGGATACGGAAAAGATGCGGGAATAAGCAATTTCGGAGGTTTGAGTTCGAAATACGATGGACCCTTTGAAGTTGGCAGGCGTATAAGGAGCGTGGCCTACAAGCTGAAGCTACGAGGTTGAGCTTCACGAGCATTCCATGTAAGCTTCCACGAGAGGCCTTATCACGGTGAGTCCTGGTCGGCTGAGTGCAAGCAAAGCGGAACCCGCCTATGGTTAGAGTCGAGTTCAGCAAAGAGATTGCAAGCATCCTGCAGGACAGGAAGATGGGGGGCCCCGGAAGAGCAAGTGGACCGAGTGCTTGATTCATTGGTGGAAGGGGCGTCGAGTGAGGCAAAGGCTGGGGAAAAGTGCTACATTGGCGGTTTGAAGACCCGGATCTTGGTATGCGGCGGTTGAGTCAACGAGGGCGTTAGATATGCCTCTAGTGGGGGGAGGTTTGTTTGGCCCCTACGAAGCTAGATAACACGAGTCCGTGCGGCGTGGGGGGCGCCCCTTGTGGCCCCCATGGCCCGCCTAAGGGAAACGAGCAAGGCAAGGTTGGGAAAACAGTGTCGGAGGCACAAAGGCGTGAGCCAAGCACGCACTGCTGGCGGAAGGCCAACCAAGCAATTCGGTCGGGGACCTTGCCTTGCACAGTGGCTGTCACGGCACTCACGGCTTAGAGGGGGCTTGGGGCGTGGCACTTGACCGAGCGGAGGTCAGTGGGGCGAATGTCGGTATTTATGGGCGACCTTGGGCGGCCAAAGCATCCTAATCCGAGGGTGCAGCAAAGTTCCCTCTGACCTAAGGAGTCTTGTACGTGGGACTCCTAGGGCGGGTAGGACTCAAGCGGGAAGGACTCCTCCGTCCTAGGCGGGGAAAGACTCTGACGGGGTACGGACTCCTAGGCGGGAGGTCTCGTACGGGGAGAGACTCCTAGGCGAACGGACTCCCTAGGCGGGGAGGGGACTCCTACTCGTCAATTGGGAGATAAAGTGTGGCGTGTATGGGGTTTCATTCAATCGGGACTCCTAATACGGAAGGATTGTCTTGACTTCTTTGGTTGAAGACTAGGTTAAGAGTAGGACTCTTAGTCATTATTATTACAATTATAACATATTTGCTCACTAGGATTGCCCTTGAGCATCCTATATAAAGGGCTGCGTGCTCTTGGTTGAATTCATTATGTTACGCGGAGTTGGATCCACGAGAAAAGCATTGAGCCCCGAGGTGTGGGGCCTATGCGAAAATTGTCTTGTATTTTAGTAGCTAATAAAATGAGTTGGGGAGAGTGCCGAAATGAAAGCCCTTGTGTTCGAGAGAATAGTGAGGCATCGAAGGTACGGCCTAGCGGGTTCCTAGGCGCCCCGCACACGAGCAAAAGAAAGGCGTGTGACACCTACCATGGTATTGGATTGACGGAGGAATTAGGGTTCGATTCCGGAGGGAATTTGGCTTACGGCTACCACATCAAGGAAAGAGACGACGGTAGTGCAAATTGCAAATCTGACGCGGGAGGTAGTGACGATAAATAACGATGCAGGGCTCTTGAGTGCGGTAATTTGGAATGAAGTACAATCTAAATCCCTTGCGGGGATCATTGGAGGGCAAGTAGAGATTGCGGCGGTAGCGTTCGACTCGATGGCGTATATTTAAGTTGTTGGGTTAAAAAGCTCGTAGTTGGACTTTGGGATGGGTCGGTCGGTCCGCCTTACGGTGTGCACGGAGTCCTCTTGTCCCTTCACCGCGATCGGCTCACGGTCTTAGCCGGGCGGGTGTTGCCTCGATCTTTGGTACTTTGGAAAGGCCGAGTGCTCAAGCAAGCCTACGCTATGGATACATTGGCAGCAGGATAACACATCCATGGATTTCGGTCCTATTGTATTTGGCCTTAGGGATCGGAGTAATGATTAACGGGGCCCGGTCGGGGCATTAAATTGTTTTACATAGTCGGAGGTGAAATTCTTGGATTTATGAAAAGGCGAACAAGCGTAGAAAGCATTTGCAAGGATCTTTCATTGTCGAGCGAAAGTTGGGGGCTCGAAACGATCGAGGATACCGTCCTAGTCTCGA